>AWOL01S0032680.1:81295-125267 GCA_000715115.1 Nicotiana otophora
AAAAGTTAAAAAAAAAAAAAAAAAGAACGACAAAGAAAGAAAAGAAGAAGAAATTACCTTCGCGTCAATGCTTCCTAGTCCACAAAACTAGACTCAAATGGCTTGCAAATACTACAAATTGACGCTCAACAAATACGACACATGGGTTTATATATGTTCCCAAATTGAAGTTGGAGAACTAAGTTGATTCCTGGATGAATTCTTATTTCTTAAGTACTAGTTGAAGACGGCGTAAATTTGTCCGTGTTGAAATGGTATGGACATGTCGCTTTCATAAGGAATTACTCCCTCCGTTCACTTTTACTTATCACGTTTTGACTTTTCACGTCCCTTAAGAAATAATAAATAAAGTGTATAATTTATCATGATATTCACATTAATTGATGCATAATTTTAGTGGTTTTGAAAAAATAATTTAAAATAAATAATTAATATTGTGGACATAACAGAAAAAAGAAAATTATCTGATATGTTAAAAGTAACAAGTAAAAATAAAAATCTTTTTTAGAATATTTGAATGCTATCAAAGTTCCATGTTTATTTGAGTAATATATATTTCAGCCGCATGAAATTGGCACGATTTACCACAGTTTCAATTATAAAGTAAGGATTCCATAATGAATTTGACGTGAACTTCAAAGTTATAAATGGGGTCATTTGTTCTTTTTGAAATAAGTTTGTCCATGAATTAAAAGGACATTTCAGAAGCAATGTTCAAAGAATTATGTGACCATAAGTCCGTAAGCTCCGAAATAATTCAGTTTTGCAAGTATTAATGTCTCTTAAGCTATCATTCCGAGGAATATGTCAAAATAAATTCATACTTCGAGTCTTGACTTCAAAAATTTTAAAATTTAATTACTCTTGAAGTAGGGGTATTTGTAAGTATTTAAATTTTATCGAATCTAAATCAATAAAATAATTTAGACTATATTTAAATTCAAGATATTTTAGTCCAAATAAATTTATTGGGCTAATATAATTAAATTAATTATATAAGTTCAATATATATGAAATAAATAAATAAGTCCAAATTCATTGGAATAGCCTATTTAGTTAGACTACGAATGATGGGTCCACTTTATTATGCCTAATATGTCATCTTCCTAGAGGCCTAGTTTGGTGCCACGTGTCAAATGACGTGACACGCCGAATCAAACGGAAGAGCAAATAGGGTTGTGCCACGTGTCAAAAGGACAAGGCATGCCAAGTCAATTTGCCAATGAAACTGCGTCACATGTGCAAGTGACATGTTTTGGCCAATCAAATGCGACCTTGTCACGCTTCAATCTGATTGGTCGGAAAGAGTTTGTTCTCATTACAACTTTTCACTCCACAACTATAAATAGGGGTCTTCATAACTCAGAAAAGATACTAGAAGTCATAACAAGAAGAAAATGAGAGCTTGTGGATCAAACGTCACAATTTCTATACAAGCTTCAAGCCTCAAGCAATCAAGTTCAAGTCTAAATAATAAAGTTCAAGCTCAAGAACGAATAACAGATTAAGCCAAGGAGTACGAGTTCAATCAAAGTTCATACTAGTTGAAAATAAGATCATTGTTCGTGGCAACAAATATAGATTCAAGATCAAACTCAAATGCCCTTGAATTTATTTATTATTGGAAAGAAGAATCAAGGGATTTATAGAGATTGTAATACTCATATTGTTTGAAATCAAATACTACCATTATTGCAATAATTTTTCGATCTCGATTATCTTCTTGAAGCAATTTTATTGTCTACAATTCTAAATTTAAAAATAATTTAACTTAAATATTTTATTTTACCTTAATGATAAGCTTTTATAGTCATACAACTATTACAATATGTTAAAGAGCATGACTTTCAAAAATTGTATAATTATATTTATTGTGGCATATTGAAGACCATAAATTTTAAAAATATTTTTTTTTAAAATTTCATATCCAATCAAATAGGATTATATAAAATGAAATGGGAGAGTAATAATTAACAGAGTGTCCTCTTTATGGCAAAGTTGTACAGAAGTGACGTTATATAGATATAAAAATAGGATAACCCGCTTTAGCTTGGTTTTTGGATTTTTAAGAAGTAGCTAGAGTTTTTTATACAAAATAAATACAAATCCGATCAAAATAAACAACTTACAAACAATTTAAATACAACGTAACTTTTTATTGTATGGAATGTGATCACAACATACAACTTGTATGCAACTTGCATAAGAATATTTTGTTGTATACAAGTCCGTAAAATATACAACTTACATATAATTTGCATAAAATTATAGTATATGTATATTGTTTTCCTCTTCGACTTTCAATCTGAAGTACCAACCAAAACCAACTCTAATCTTCGCTAAATTCTCTTAAAACTAACATGTAAAATCCAAATGATATCTTAATCATTTGCAACAATACCCAATCCAAATAAATAATAATTTATAGAACTCAATTTTCAAACTCAAAGCTTCAAAGCATTATAATGACTGTCAAACTCAAAATAATTATAATCTAATTAAATAATTTTTAAACTCAAAGTTTTAAATCATATTAATGGCTGTCAATATAGCTTTTAATGAATTTTAATTAGCCTAATCCATTTGCCTCTCACTGTTACATACTTGGACTTGAGTGCAAGACAGCGATATTGAATTTGAACTAATTCATTAGCCTGGCAAATTGACTATTGGGCCTCTAGCGAAACGGGCCTGTTTGGTTAAAGGAGTGTTTAATAATTGAGAAAAATGTGCTAAGTGCCCAAAAAATCAAAACTTATTAATTATTAGAGTTTTTTACACGGTTGATCCTTTTTCAACTATTATTTAAAACAATAGCACTATTTATTGTTTATTTCAAAAAGAGCACCTTTTTTTTCATTATTGGCATATTATAAAGTTTTAGCTCAACATTTAATAAGTTAACTGACTCACTAATCACAGTAAGTACTTTTTTGTCCATCTCCATTCTCCCTTTAAAGCATTCATCTTCTTCACTCCATTTTGAAAATCGGATGCATATGTGAATGCCACCTAAATTCAAAATGTATTGATTTATACGTCTTTTATACTTTGTATATCAAGTATCACTTTAATTCAAAATGTATATTTATATATATAATATTTGTATATTTATTTGTGAAGTGCCATCTTATTTTAAGATGTATTTTTAATGTATATTTCAAATATATTTTATATGTCAAGTGCCATTTTAATTCAGGATGTATTTGTTATGTATATTTTTTATGTATATTTATATGTCATCTTAATTAAATTTAAGATATATTTTTTTTATGTATATTTATATGTCATCTTAATTAAATTTAAGATATATTTTTTTTATGTATATTTCACATGTCTAAGTGTAATCTTAATTGAAGATGTATTTTTATGTATATTGTTTTATATTTTATATGTGTTAATTCAATGTATATTTTTTTTATATATGTTTTGTATATATTAACATATACTATTATCGAAATAAGATCTTTATGTTAAGAAAGGAAGAAAGAGTGAAGAGAAAAACTTAAGAAAATTAAAAAGAAAACGAATGAAACAAATTTAGAAAATATATTGGCTTCGGCAGAAAACAAAATTAAGAAGATGAAGAAAAAGAAGGAAACCTAATAGATAAAGAAAAAAATGCATGATTTTTGTACAAAGAATTATTGACTTTCCATTCAAATTGCTTATGTTTAGGGATTAATAATTAATATTCCTATTTTTAATGGAACTGGGTGCTACAAATATAAATATTTTCCCGCCACAATTGTAATATTGAGTTTCATGCTAAGAATTTATTATATTTCTTTTAAACTGTGATAATTATGTAAGGTTCCCTTATTATTACTCGTTTCCTACCCATTGTAAAGTTATTTCCACTTATACCCATTTTCCTAAAAATAATTACCCGACCATCAATGAAACCTCTTGGTTTGTTCCTCCAAATCTGAACTTCAAACTACTTGCCAATGTGCTAAAGATGTCACATGAGAAAGGAGATTCTACTAACTTAACCCGGGTTAGCATGATTAAGTTAGATGAAACTTGATTCTTCTACGTGTTGTTTCTTACATTACTCTAAAAGCCGCTTGTTTTATCAACTTCTCCTTTTCTTTATTGCTGCTATTTACTATAATTTTTTGGATTAATTAATTTATTATCTGAATAGATCTGAAAGTTGTAATCTGAAAATTCAAAAACTAAAGTTACATACTGATTTAAGAAGATATAAAAGAAGAGAGCTCAAAACAATGTTATTAGGGTTTGAGAAAACTTGAAGAGCACAAATGGGTTTGTGATAACTTTTTAATATTTGATACAATTTTGATTGAGGTTTGCTTAGAAAGTTATTTGGAAGATTTGGGTAAAGTTGATATTTGGAGATCTATTATTAGAAAAAATCAAATTCATTATTGAAGGAATTTGAAACTTGAAACTCATATAATGAGTTTGTTGAGTTTGTAGTTGTTCTGATATGATTTGCTTGGGGTTTGTTTGAAATGTTGATTAGGGATTGTCGCTAAAGCTTGGGACAATTTAATGGAGATTTTGCAGTAGAGTAAGTGACATTTTGGTTGAAATTAAGTGGAACTAGCGATAGAGACGAATTTGTACTATATACCAAAATGGTATACATATTGTCACGATCCAAACAAACCCCTGTCGTGATGGCGCCTATCGTGGAACTAGGCAAGCCGACTCATTTCCAAAACAAACTATATTTTCATTTCAAAGATAATTTCAGTGTTATTTAACATAAAATCCTTCGCAAAGGAGTTCAAATCAAAATAAAAGTGCGGAAGAAAAAGTCCGACGTCGGGGTATCACTAGTCATGAGCATCTACTACAATCTGTCAAACAATATCAAGGCTAACTCAGCCTGAAAAATAGCTAAATACAACTAGAGGAAGATAAGAGGGAGAAGAGCAGGAGCTGCGGTCGCCAAGCAGCTACCTTGCTATCCCCGAGAAAATCTACAACCAAAATAATCAAAAACCGCTACCGTGTCCAGCTATACCTGGATCTGCACACAAGGTGCAGGGAGTAACGTGAGTACGCCAACTCAGTAAGTAACAACAATAAATAAAGACTGAGCAGTAGTGACGAGCAATAAAGCATATAACGTTCATATCAGAAAATCTCAGTAAAATACCACATGCTTTTAAAATCAGGATTTGAATCAAAATATCTCGTTTAAACCCAGTTCGAGTAAAAATCATTTAAAAATATTTTTTAACAGTTTTCAAACAGAGGAAAAATACAAAGGTGAGCAAAAATAATGAAATCATAAACAGCTCCTCGGGCAAAACATCACTCATAAACAGCACCTCGGGCAAACCTCACAGTCACTCGTGCCACTTGGGCATACCTCACAATCACTCTTGCCACTCGGACATACCTCACAATCACTCATGCTTCCCAGTCACTCAACACTCGGCACTCGCACTCAGTAGGTACCTGCGCTCACTGGGGATATGTACAGACTCCGGAGGGGCTCCTTCATCCCAAGCACTATAATCTGCACAGACAACTCACGTGCTATAATAATAAAGTATGCCGCAGGCGGGCAGCCCCGATCCATACTCATCCTCACAATCAGGCCCTCGGCCGATAGCAAACATGCTACGGCGTGCAGCCCGATCCCATAAATATCCTCACAAATAAGGCTCTCGGCTTCACTCAGTCATAAACCTCTCAAGCCACTCGAGCATTTCAAAAAAAACAGGGTGCTCAGCCCAAAACAACATTTATATGCATCGAAATAGAGTAATAAAACTGAGTTATGCAGTAAACAGGTATAACCATGACTGAGTATAGATTTTTTTTTCAATCGAAAACAGTGAGAGGATAATAAGAAAAAGGCCCCTAAGGGTCCAAACAGCACTGCACAAGGCCCAAACATGGCATTCAGCCCAATTTACAGAAACTCTTTCTAAAACATATAAGTATCATATAATTTCAAAAACAAATATGTAATTTTACAGTTGTTACGGGACGTCTTAAGTCATAATCCCCAACAGTGCACGCCTACACACCCGTCACCTAGCATGTGCATCACCTCACAATACAAGAATGATACAAAAATCCGGGATTTCATACCCTCAGGACTAGATTTACAATCGTTACTTACCTCAAACCGGTCAAATCTCTACCCCACAATGCTCTTGCCTCTGGACTCGGCCTCCAAATGCTCCAAATCTATTCACAATCAGTACAATATAATCAATATACGCTAATGGAATGAATTCTAATAGAAAAGCTATAAAATTAGACCAAAACCCCGAAATTGGCTCAAACCCGGCCCCCAGGCCCACGTCTCGAAATCCGACAAAATTTACAAAACTAGATAGCCCATTCACTCACGAGTCTAACCATATCAAATTCATCAAAATACGACATCGTTTGGTCCTTCAAATCCTTAAATTACTTCTCCAAAAATCCCAAGCCTTAACCCCTCATTTTCACTAATTACAATGACTAAACAACGAAAAATCACCATATATACAAGTATTAGGGCTCAAGCAACTTACCTCACTGATAGCCCTTGAATCACCCTTCCAAAATCACTCTAAAAGCTCCACAAACCGACTTGAAAATGGTGGAAATGAACCAAATTCGCGAAATGTTCTATTTATGGTTTCTGCCCAGGTTTTCGCACCTGCGGGCTCTTTTTCTGCGCCTGCGGTCAAGGCGCCGCATCCGCGAACTCCACTTTATTCCCCAGCTTCCGCACCTGCACTCCAGGCCTCGCACATGCGGGCTCGTAGGTGCGGCCAAATCCTTCGCGCCTGCGCTCCAGCCTTGGCCTCACATTTTTTCCGCATATGCGCAGCAAATTCTCGTGCCTGTGAAAGCACACCAGCGCGTTTCCTCCATTTCTGCAAAGCCTGCCCATCATCCCCCTTTCCGCATCTGCGCCCCAGGTTTTGCACCTGCGGGCTCGCAGATGCGACCTCTAACTCGCACCTGTGCAACCTGCCTAGCCCAGCATTGCCCGCACCTGCGAACTTCCCACGCGTACCAGCGGCCTCGTACCTGCGACTCTTTCTTTCGCAGGTGCGAAAATAGCAGTAGCAGCAACTTCAGCTGCATTTTCCAACTCCGACAAATCCGTTAACCACCCGGAATCACCCCGAGGCCCTCAAGACCTCAACCAAAAATACCAACAAGTCATATATCAACATACCAACTTAGTCGAACCTTCGAATCACTTAAAACAACACCAAATCATCAAATTACCCTCGGATTTAAGCCTAAGAACTTCTAAATTTTTAGATTAGACAACCGATGCCGAAACCAACCAAACCACGTCCGAATGACCTCAAATTTTGCACACACATCAAAAATGACAGTACGAACCTACTCCAACTTCCGGAATTCGATTCCGACCCCGATATCAAATTTTCCACTGCCGACCGAAATCACCAAATTTCCAAATTTCGCTAATGCAAGCCTAATTTTACCACGGACCTCCAAATCACATTTCGGACGCACTCCTAAGTCCAAAATTATCTAACGGAGCTAACAGAGCCATCAGAATTCAAATCCGAGATCATTTACACATAGGTCAACATTCGGTTGACTTTTTCAACTTAATGTTCTAAATAAGAGACTAAGTGTCTCATTCTACTCTGAAACCACTCCGGGCCCGAACCAACTAACCTGGTATATCATAATATAGCTTAAGAGCATAAAGGAAACAAAAATGGAGAAACGGGGCTATAATTCCGAAAATGACCGGTCGGGTCGTTACATCCTCCCCACTTAACATACATTCGTCCTCGAACGTGCTGAGAGTTGTTCCAAAAGCCAAGAAATGACTGTGTAACCTTCCCATGCACATACCCGGGGATGATCCACGTAACCCTATCCCATACAGGTCTGATAGCACAGCATAACTGAAATTTCTCAATTCAACCTAGCCCACAAGCCTTCGAATCAAATTTCCAACATCCAAAATTTCCTATAAGATCAGAAGTTCGCATCTACATACCGTATAAGTCTGAACAAGCTGTACCAAAAGCCGTAACCATAACTCCAATACTCAAATTCAAATACCACATAGCTCGAATGCTCGAAGCAATGATTGCTAATCACAGTATCGGCTCAAATCAATCCAGTGTCGGTAATAAATCTCGTATCAGACAAAACCTCGTTCTAAAAACTTAGTACACTGCCGATGATGAAAGAAATATACCGAATTCATAACCATTCATTAGACCAACAGGTCATGGAGCTCCCGTTCCTTCTACAAGAACTATAGCCAATCTCAAAACCGACTTCTGATATTATCCTCCCAATTATACCATAATTAAATCTGATAGCATCCATTCTAGGCCCAATGACCTCGTCTCATCCAACACGGCCACTCTAGTGACATGACACATCAATACAATCTAAAGCCATAACCAGTGAAATCCGTGCACCAGATACAGCATTCCAAAAGTACCCAATCGTAACAATGACCCAAACAGGAGAATCGTTCTGCAAACTCGACGAGTACCACCCCATACACAATGCTAAGAACCCATCATACACCGCAGAACCATAACACACGAATCTTATACGAGGGATCATATTTCCACATGACTCTGCTGCAATACGCGACCTTATCCAAATACTGGTCCATATGAAGCACCTCAAGCCACCCTGCTAAATTCAATAACCATGCGTAATTCGACATCAAGTACACAAAGTGCATTACCATAACCACGGAGAAGCAAACGACACCATGCCACATAAAACTCGAAAGAACATAACCAATACGTCATCGACCAAGTAATATCCAATACTATTCTCACTCAAATTCTGCTATAAGGCCACAATAGAACCGCACTATATGTGCATATAACCGACGAATCACAACTCCTCGTAGCATAGAAGAGTAACTCATAGAATATTTCAGAACAAGAATAAGCTTCACATCAACCGAATGGCACATCCTTCAATAATAGCAGTATGGAGTCAATCAATCCGGCTCGGTGTAGAATACACATCCTAATTGGGCCTACCAATGGGCCCCAAATCAACTATGGTCAGCCACCAATAGATAAACAACCTCTGAAAGTCCACAATGACGGAATCATAATACCTTCTATCGTCTGGCTAGCTCCGGCCACAACTTCACAGTCCACAACCATGAAACAATTTGCTCCTGAGAACTCCCAATCTCTAATTCCATAGAACACATGAATCACCGTATTTGATTCCACCTCCACTGCCCGAATGCCTAACACCTCTCTCATACACAATCATCCCACAAGAAATACTTAAAAAAATTCTTCAGTTCCACTCGCAAAAATTTGAATATCAACAGTCGATCAACCAGGAAAGTGCCGCAATACCAGCGAAGTACCCATAAATCAAAACACACTGCCCCTTCTGAAATGTACACTCTCATCAAGCTATACCAGATAGTAATATCATTTACCTAGTCATCGGAAACCGTTCATGCTGCCTAAGAATTTATGTCCTTCCCTTCAAAAGTGGATTATGACCTTGTAAAGGTAAATCCTATTCCCGCACAACACACCACATCTATTATGCCATCATGTGACAAGCATAAGAATTCCATTATCAACTCTGAGTCACTAGCAATTACATACCTTATTAGTCAGAAACCTCTTTCTTACTTCTTTCTAGGAGAAAATCATAACACACAACACGCTCCGTACATCGGTAGAAATTATCCGGTTTAAACCATGGTAGAACCCATCATGAACACTTTGAAATCCATTTGCACATAATCAAGCTATCTGAACCGAATTCCTCTAACTTCACCAAGCCACACAGGTTTCCAAATCCGGGAGCATTGCCACGAAGCACCTGTAGATACTAGCCACGTCATAAGTACACAAATAACCGATCATACCCATTACTGTGCTACCCTAACCTACTTCCAAACTGTCCTATTTCCCCAAGTCCTTTCCAAATTGCCTTCAAATTGCTATTTTATTTCCTTATTAGAACACTACTATCCTTAACTAAAACTTGCCCCGCGAACTCTAGCATAGAATCGCACCGCCCTAAGGCTTATAAGCCGCCGAATTCCCTTTTTATGTATTCCAAAGGTTCCACAACCAAAAATGCTTACTCCGAAGAGACTTTATGTGAATCTAAAACTGTTTCCTTCACCTTCTTGATACTGAAATGCATAATTCACAATGATATAAGATGCCACGAGTCTCAACACCATTCAATGCAACTCCCAGTTTTCTAGCCATATTTATAAATCTTGAATCCATTGGAACCATTCTCGAGAGTCATCCACTCTACTCAATTCTTGAATTAACCGACCAAACGGACCGAAACGACCTGTGCCCCATTAGCACACCAACACCCAAGGGAATAAAGAGTAACCCACACTCCTACGCAACCGAGCAAATTCCCGCTCCATGTACANATACTCAGAATTAACCGACCAAACAGACCAAAATGACTTGTGCCCCATTAGCACACCAACAACCAAGGGAATAAAGAGTAACCCACACTCTTATACAACCGAGCAAATTCTCGCTCCATGTACACTACATTCTCTGTGAATAACCACTCAATTATTTTATGATCCTCCTATAACCATAGAGTATAATACAACTTGTGTCCAAAAATTCCTTTACCCGAGTCATCCTCGATCTCGACCTCTACAAGTCATAACTGATTCACCGGTATACCCCGAACCGAAACTAATATGACCCATAATCGTGCAATCAACTCGTCGATAGCTGACTCCCCTACTTAGCCTTAAGCTGCAATTATATAAAATTAGAACCCGTAAGGATTTCTCCTTCTCAATTACCAAGGTCTCGCACTGTTAACCTGCCAGACTTCTCGAAGTCTTTTATTAAGCCTTTCATGAAGATTCTGAATCTCCAGCCAAAATCATGCACACGACCTCCTACCGGGTAGCAAGTAATATTCCTCATAAAAGCTTCATCAACATCACGCCACCGCTAGCTGCACACAGAAGATAACCCACATGTGGAATTCCTTACCGACATCTTCCAATGACACTGCACTGAGTGCAACGACCACTAAATCCGTAAATTCTCCTGAGTTCATGCTCGCCCACCATTTGTATAAGTCTGCACTTTCCCTATTGACATCAACTGTACGTCAACAATACCTTCCGAACTCAAGTCATATTGCACCTGACACGATAAACAGATCTTCACGCCTCTATTCATTTCAAACACACTCCTTTCTGCCATATTCAATTTTTCCTTTGTACACTAACCATTACTCCAAATAGAGTCTGCAGGACGATTCACATACTAACACGATTCCAAACCATTCTACACTTTCTCAAGACGATGACTACCCTATTAGTGAATTCATATGCTAATCTGCCACTCTTACTTCGGTTAAATCATCTCCTTTAAGAAACTTCTCAACCTCTACTTCTCCTACTTGACATGCTAGTACTTCAACCACCGCGAAACACTTCTCGTCATGTCTTCCCTCATACTTTGCTACCCAACTGCAGCATCAAATTGAAATGTATCTCTGCCGTACCTGAACCAATAAAATATTACCGACTCTAAGTCTCTTCGAAGATCATCTTTCTCGAGCCATCAATATCAAAAATACCCATTCGCAACCACAATTACTACACAATCACTTACTCTTCTTGAGTCCAAACTCATTGATAAGACATGAGAATTTAATTTGCACCAAAATTTAACAACGTGAAAGATCCTTCAAAACATTCACACTCGAGACCGTACGTCACATCAAAACAAAAAATCAAGCGCCCAATGGCCTTCTTTTACATTTCAAGGAAACACTTCTCGTCACATTCAAATCGTCTTAACACATCCCGCAGTTACATCATACTCATCACAAAGCTATTCCACCGCTCATCGAGCCACGAATTCCACTCGTAGGGGCCTTACCGGACATATGAGTCTAAATGTACAGGTTACAACTAAAGCTACCGAGCCAAAGCTACGGTTTAAATCTGGCCTCAAGTCCTCCAGACTAGCCCATCACTAAAACACATAATACACATCTTGAACCTCGTTCATAGAATCACAAGTCGGCGATGCACAACTGATATCGAGCGCTCATGTGCATATACGAATGCATGGAAGGAATTCAAAGAGTTATATTTCAAGCTGAATCAATTTCGGATGATCGAATACAAGAAAGTAAAATTTTCCTAAGGGTTCTGCAGCCTCTTGAAGATAAGTACAGACGTCTCCGTACCGATCCACAAGACTCTACTAAACCCGCTCATGACTCGTGAGACCTATGTAACCTAGGTTCTGATACCAATTTGTCACGACCCAAACAAACTCCTGTCGTGATGGTGCTTATCGTGGAACTAGGCAAGCTGACGCATTTCCAAAACAAACCGATATTTTCATTTAAAGATAATTTCAGTGCTATTTAACATAAAAACCTTCGCAAAGGAGTTCAAATCCAAACAAAAGTGTGGAAGGAAAAACCCGACATTGGGGTGTCACTAGTCATGAGCATCTACTACAATCTGTCTAAAAATATCAAGCCTAACTCTGCCTGGAAAATAGCTAAATACAACTAGAGGAAGATAAGAGGGAGAAGAGCAAGGGCTGCGGTCGCCAAGCAGCTACCTTGCAATCCCCGAGAAAATCTGCAACCAAAATAATCAACAACCGCTACCATGTCCAACTACACCTGGATCTGCACACAAGGTGCAGGGAGTAACGTGAGTATACCAACTCAGTAAGTAACAACAATAAATAAAGACTGAGCAGTAGTGACGAGCAATAAAGCATATAACGTTCATATCAGGAAATCTCAGTAAAATACCACATGCTTTTAAAATCAGGATTTGAATCAAAATATCTCATTTAAACCTAGTTCCAGTAAAAATTATTTAAAGATATTTTTCAACAGTTTTCAAACAGAGAAAAAATACAAAAGTGAGCAAAAATAATGAAACCATAAACAGCCCCTCGCGCAAAACATCACTTATAAACAGCCCCTCTGGAAAACCTCACAGTCACTCGTGCCACTCGGACATACCTCACAATCACTCTTGCCACTCGGGCATACCCCACAATCACTCATGCCTCCCAGTCACTCAGCACTAGGCAGTCGGCACACGCACTCAGTAGGTACCTGCGCTCACTGGGGGTGTGTACAGACTCCGGAGGGGCTCCTTCAGCCCAAGCGCTAAAATCTGCACGGACAACTCACGTGTTGTACGAACAACTCACGTACTATAATAATAAAGTATGCTGCAGGCGGGAAGCCCCGATCCACAATAAGGCCCTCAGCCGATATCAAACATGCTGCGGCGTACAGCCCGATCCCATAAATATCCTCACAAATCAGGCCCTCGGCCTCACTCAGTCATAAACCTCTCAAGCCACTCGGGCATTTTCAGTAAAAATAGGGTGCTCAGCCCAAAACAACATTTATATGCATCAAAATAGAGTAATAAAACTGAGTTATGCAGTAAACAGGTATAACCATGACTGAGTATAGATTTTCTTTTTCAATCAAAAACAGTGAGAGGATAATAAGAAAAAGGCCCCTAAGGGTCCAAACAACACTGGCACAAGGCCCAAACATGGCATTCAACCCAATTTATGGAAACTCTTTATAAAACATATAAGTATCATATAATTTCCAAAACAAATATTCCACTTTACAGTTTTTACGGGACGGACCAAGTCATAATCTCCAACAGTGAACGCCCACACGCCTATCACCTAGCATGTGCGTCACCTCAAAATACTAGAATGATACAAAAACTAGGGTTTCATACCCTCGGGACTAGATTTACAATCGTTACTTACCTCAAACCAGTCAAATCTCTACCCCGCAATGCTCTTGCCTCTGGACTCGGCCTCCAAATGCTCCAAATCTATTCACAATCAGTACAATACAATCAATATATGCTAATGGAATGAATTCCAATAGAAAAGCTACAAAATTAGATCAAAACCCGAAATTGGCTCAAACCCGGCCCTCGGGCCCACGTCTCAAAATCCGACAAAATTTACAAAACTAGATAGCCCATTCACTCACGAGTCTAACTATACCAAATTCATCAAAATCCGATATCGTTTGGTCCTTGAAATCCTTAAATTATTTCTCCCAAAATCCCAAGCCCTAACCCCTCATTTTCACTAATTACAATGACTAAACAACGGAAAATCACCATATATACAAGTATTAGGGCTCAAGCAACTTACCTCACTGATAGACCTTGAATCACCCTTCAAAAATCACTCCAAAAGCTCCACAAACCGACTTGAAAATGGTGGAAATGAACCAAATTCGCGAAGTGTTTTATTTATGGTTTCTGCCCACGTTTTCGCACCTGCGGGCTCTTTTTTCTCACCTGCGGTCAAAGAGCCGCATCCGCGAACTCCACTTAATTCCCCAGCTTCCGCACTGCGCTCCAGGCCTCGCATATGCGGGCTCGCAGGTGCGGCCAAATCCTTCATGCCTGCACTCCAGCCTTGGCCTCACATTTATTCCGCATATGTGCAGCAAATTCTTGCGCCTGCGAAAGCGTACCTGAGCGTTTCCTCCGCTTCTGCGAAGCCTGCCCAGCATCTCCCTTTCCGTATCTGCGCCCCAGGTTTCGCACCTGCGGGCTCGCGGATGCGACCTCCAACTCGCACCTGCACAACCTGCCTAGCCCAGCATTGCCCGCACATGTGAACTCCCCACGCGCACCAGCGGCCTCGCACCTACGACTCTTTCTTCTGCATATGCGAAAATAGCAGTAGCAGCAGCTTCAGCTGCATTTTCCAACTCCGACAAATCCGTTAACCACCCAGAATCACCCCAAGGCCCTCGGGACCTCAACCAAAAATATTCACGAGTCATATATCACTATACCAACTTAGTAGAACCTTCGAATAACTTAAAACAACATCAAATCATCAAATTACCCTCGGATTCAAGCCTAAGAACTTCTAAATTTTCAAATTCGGCAACCGATACCGAAACCAACCAAACCACGTCCGAATGACCTCAAATTTTGCACACACATCACAAATGACACTACGAACCTACTTCAACTTCCGGAATTTTATTCCGACCCCGATATAAAATTTTTCACTGCCGACCAAAATCGCCAAATTTCCAAATTTTGCCAATTCAATCCTAATTCTACCACGGACCTCCAAATCATATTCCGGACGCACTCCTAAGTCCAAAATCACCTAACGGAGCTAACAGAGCCATCCGAATTCAAATCCGAGATCGTTTACACATAGGTCAACATCCGATTGACTTTTCCAACTTAAGGTTCTAAATAAGAGACTAAGTGTCATTCCACTCCGAAACCACTCCGGGCCCGAACCAACTAACCTGATATATCATAAGATAGCTTAAGAGCATAAAGGAAATAGAAATGGGAAAAACGGGACTATAACTCCCGAAACGACCGACCGGGTCATTACACATATATACTAGTTTGGTATCATACAAGTTTATATTAATATGTGGTACACTATTTTTTTATTTTTCTCTTTATGCGTGTGTATTATGTAATAGTAGTATAGTCATATATAGTTACCTGGAATTAATTAGTAGAACCGTATACCCTATTGGTATAATTATATGTCATATTGGTATCATATGGTAGTTGAAATATTTTTTGATTGTTTTGGTTGCATTTTAAAGTGAATTCTATTCTGAAATGGTTTATATGATCATATTTTGTTGTGTTGGATTTTATTGTACCTATGGACATAGATTTTGTGTATTATATAATAGTTTTTATAGTTATATGCAGTTGTTGGAATGATCCCGTACAACTATATACGCTATTAGTATAGCTATATACTATATTGGTATCATATGCTAGTTGAATCCTTTTTTGGTTGTATTAGCTGCATTTAATTGGTACACTATTTGATTTTCTTTTAATAATAGTAATATAATATAATATCTTGAAATATTTTATTATATTAATATGTGGTACACTATTTTTTATTTTTCTCTATATGCATGTGTGTTATGTAATAGTAGTATAGTCATATAGTTGCCGAGAATTAACAAGTAAAATTGTATATCATGTTGGTATAGTTATATGCCATATTGGTATCATATGGTAGTTTGAACATTTTTTGGTTGTTTTAGCTGCATTTTTAAGTGAATTTTATTCTGAAATTATTTATATGAACATGATTTGCAGAGCTGGGAATTTTTTATGCCGATGGACATTGATTATGTGTATTATGTAATAATTTTTATAGTTATAGGTAATTGTTGGAACGACCCCATAAAACTATATACTCTGTTAGTATACGGAATGAGCAAGTTGCTTTGCGAATATTTAGCTTGCAATGTAAGCATGTAATTTTCTCATACTTTTATTTCATCATTTAATGTTTTGGTACAGTAGTATAGTCGCAGATAGTTGTAGCAATGTTCTAGAGCAATCACATACTCTGTTGGTATACATGTATACCATATTGGTATCATATGGTACTAGAAGTCTTTTTTGTTACTTATATTTTTATTGCATTTTTCAATATTTTATTATCATTTCTATTCTAACTAGTATATATGGAGGTTTGGTGGCCGTAGATTATGTTTTCTTGCTCCATAACTGGTTGTGTTACTGCTAATGGTAGAGTGTATACTGATGTTTGTAACAAAGGAGATCAATGTTTGCATGGCAATCACGTGAAATTAGAAAAGGAACAAGAAATAAAGAAAATAAAATAAAATAAAGGAATCAAATTTGAGTGTGAAATAAGTTATGGTAAAAATAACAATAATACGATTTGGGAAAAAATAAATGAATAAAAGAGAAAAAAAAATAAGAAGAAAATGAGAAAAAAGAAGAAAAGAAAAGAAGCGTAAAAATAAAAACAAATTGGAGAAAAAAGAGAAACTTCCCCGCAAAAACTACTATGGATAGGAAATATAATTAGTTTGACGGGTAGAAAAATAAATGAGTATGTAAAAGTAAATAGTTTAATTTTTGTGGGTAACTGTGTCATTCGCCCTTAATAATTAAATTCAATCGAGAAAAATTAACTGAAATAGCCGCCGACTTAATTGCTTAAATAAAAAATAACTGATAAATATATAATATATGTATAATTCATATTGATATGTATATAACTGTGTATAATCAATGTATAATTTATACGTATCGGCTAAAAAAATTGAATCTAATCGGCTATTGGTGAATAGATTACTCTAATAGGGAAATTGACACTTATATAATATGTATAGCCCTTAAGAACTACTGGCAGCCGCTTAGCCAACAATTGACATTGACATCTATAGCCCAAAAAATATTTGGCAACAAGAAACTCCTACAACTTTGTTTCTCTTTTTCATATTTTTCTCAACCAACTCTAGTTCTCTTTTCCAACAATCCCTTAATAAACGCATGAAATTCTCAAGGTAGTCCTTTATCGTAGAAAAAATAGCAAGTCGCTGAAAAGCCCAATTTTCGACATAATTCTTTTCCAAGATTGATTCAACTTTTTCATATAAAAGTATTTTTCTCACGTGTGGTTGGAATTCACTTGGAACACATAGACGAGGATATATATAAAATTTGAGTAAGATTAGAGATTATTTTGGTTTGAGTTAAAATTCGGAGCTGAAATCTACTTGAAAACGTCATTGTGACAAACATATATCGCTTGTGTACTATCGTGATATCATTGTGTCACCCACAAAAATTCTAAATGGTTCACCGTTTCCATGGATATGTAAGAGATACATGAAAGAAATACATGTATATAAAAAAGGGATATATATATATATATATATATATATATATATATATATATATATATATATATATATATATATATATATATATATATATATATATATATGTCGTCTCACAAATTTATTTTCCCCAAGATTTCATACATGCTTAGTGTATATGGTAAAATATGATATGACGCGTGGCTGACTAAAAGGAGGATACATGGAATCCAAGATGGAATGACTGAGGACCGAACGCAATCACTGCGCTTGTCACCGGAACGGATAACGTTCATAAAAGTATATTAAATGCTCTGCGCCCGATAGCATTTACTAAGGAATATTCTACAGCATTAAGAGCGACGGTTTGTTACAAAGAATTTGGTATTTACGCTCAACGTTACATCTTCATCAATGACACTCATAATTGACATTAAAGGAGGGCACGATCCTAGGACCTTCTTCCCTAGACATAGCTATAATAGTGAGCTCAGTTATCATTGTAAGGGATACGAAATTTATGGCAAGAACATATATTAAATTTTATACAAAGCTTTATACAATTTCACTCTCTTGCTTTTTGATCCCATCATTATTGTGTTCGAAACCGTATTCACGGAATCATTATCTTTGCTACTTCATCTACATTCCAAGCTAAGTACTGCGTATTTCTTCGGCTATCATATTATTTCAGGATCAAACTAGTTCACTTGTCTAGAAATTACGTATAAATTTAACTGTACCATTTTACGAGTAAATAGTTTGGCGCCCACTGTGGGGCCTAGACAGCCGTGCAATTAAATTGATCCTATGCCTCTTTTACTAACGTGTTTTGACTATTTTTGTCTTAGAAAAAATCATAAAAAATGGCGGATAACACTGTTAACGATGCACACAACACCTGAAATTCGAGGGGATCAACCTCATTTCAAGGACTCAATCCGTAACACCCGCAAATGAGAGGAATGATATCATGCCGGTGCATGACAGACGGTACCCTCGACAGGTTCGGGAAAAAAATCCCGATGATGCTGACGAGGAGCAGGTAGCGGATGCCGTGAGGATCCTGCAAGAGCAACAGGCAATCATTCTAGGACATCTCACGCGGCAGGATTAGGTTATAACGGAACTAAAGAAGGCGCTATCAGGTGCTTCGAATAATGCGAACAGGCGCGATCCGATTCCTCCCGTTGTTCCTGCAGACCAGACAACACAGAGAATCAATAACAACACTCCCAAGGGTGAAGTCGGCTCTAATAGGGCTGGGGGGAGCAGATCGGGTCTTAACAACGAGAACGATTCATTTAAAGATAAGCTTTTACGGTGCATGAGGGAAGTAAATGCCCGTATGGATCAAATACCGGGTGCACCTCTAGTATTGAAAGGCCCGAACTCGAAGAAATATTTTCAATTACCGTACAAGCCAAGTGCGGCACCGGTACTAATCACGAAGCATTTCAAAATGCTTGAAGTTCCAAAGTATGATGGAATTTCAGACCCACAGGAACATATTACCACCTACACAACGACGGTGAAAGAAAATGATCTAGCTCCTCACGAAATTGAATCTGTGTTGCTAAAGAAATTTGGCAAAACTCTCACGAGGGAAGCCCTAACGTGGTATTCGTTACTGCCCGAACATTCCATAGGTTCTTTTGAGATGCTCACGGATTCTTTCATTAAAACTCATGCTGGGGCTAGAAAGGTGCAAGCCTAGAAGGTCGACATATTCAGAATCGCACAAGGAGAATCAGAATTATTACGAGAGTTTGTTACATGATTCCAGAAAGAAAGAATGTTGCTCCTGGCCGTCCCGGATGAATGGGCAGCCGAAGCATTCACCAAAGGATTGAATCTGAGAGGTTCATACGCTTCCCAGAAGCTGAAGGAGAGCCTTCTTGAGTTTCAAGCAACAACCTGGGCAGATGTTCACAGCCAGTACGAGTCGAAGATAAGGATCGAAGATGACCAGGTCAGTTCTTCATCGTCGGCCAAAGGAAGGTAGAAGAACAGAGGAAAACCAAAGGATGACTATGTCGCGGATAGGCAGACTTCGAGGGGTCGGTTTTTACCCTATGAGTGTACCGAAGGCCGTGGCAGAAATTCTCGAGCAACAAACAAGTTCACTATTGACGGAAGGACTGATTGTGGTCGAAGCAATAGATCACTTCAAGATAAACAAACGTCGGGGTCTCGAGGTCTTTCTTATCCCAGGTTATCAGAATATAACTTCAATGTCAGTGTAGTGGAACTGGTGTCAGCCATGAGGAACATTAAAGAAGCACGATTCTCGAGACCTATGAGGTCTGATTCCAGCCAGAGGGATCCTAATTTATGATGCGAATAGCATGGGATGAACGGTCACTGGACAAGGGACTGCCGACATCTTCGGGAAGAGGTGTCAACGCTATTGAAGAATGATCATCTCCAAGAATTCTTGAGGGATCGAGCTAAGAACAATTACGGTCAGAACAGAGACAACATGGAATCCTCGAAAGCAGGAGAAGAAACCCCACGCCAAACGATCAACATGATCTTTAGAGGGAACGAGATTAACGGGGTCACCTTTTTGGTGGCAAAGAAGACTAAAGTATCGATAACTCACAGCAAAAGACTTCAGGAGGACGGTATCACTTTTACAGAGTAAGACGCAGACGGATTGCTGTTACCATATAACGATGCACTGGTAATCGCTTTAAATGTGTTAGATTTTAAAATTAAGCATTTTCTAGTGGATCTAGGAAGTTTGGCTAATATTATACAATGGAGAGTATTGTAACAAGCTATACTCACCGGAAGCATTATTTCGGCGACGAAACTCCTCATTGGATTCAACCTTACGAGTATGACGACCCGGGGAGAGATCTTGCTGATCACAAATGCTGAAGAAGTAATAAAAACAGCTCTCTTTGAAGTAGTGGATGGTGATATGTAATACAATATCATCTTAGGAAGACCATGGTTACACGAGATGAAAGTTGTACCTTCGACGTATCACCAATTGCTGAAGTTTCCGACGCTCGAAGGAATCAAGCAGATAAGTGGTGACCAACCGACAACGAGGGAGATGAATGCAATCTCGGTTTCCAGTAGCAAAGGGAAGGAGCGCACGACATAGCAATTACAGGAACCGATGCCTACTCCTGAGTTATAAGAAGTTATTCTAGGGGCAGAATCTCCAGAACAATAGCAGGTGCCGAGATATTTTATGTTCCGGAAGAAACAGACGCAAAGAAATCCACGTAAGAGGAACTAGAGCAAATGGCATTGTTTGAAGAATTCTTAGAAAGAAAATTTCACTTGGGGACAGGACTGCATCCCCTGCTCAGGTTTGGTTTTATTGAAGTCCTTAAAATTAACGTTGATTGTTTTTCATGGTTGCACGAGGATATCATAGGTATCCAGATAGAAATAGTCGTGCATAAGCTGAGTTTGGATCCCAACGTACCACCGGTACGACAGAAGAAGCGCCCTATTATCGAGGCCAAGAATACATTCGTCAAAGAAGAGGTAACCTGCTTGCTTAAAATCGGTTCGGTCAGAGAGTAAGATATACAGACTTGCTAGCTAATGTAGTAGTAGTTCCTAAGAAGAACAATAAATTTTATATGTGTATAGACTATAAAAATCTTAATAAGGGGTGCTCGAAAGATTCATTTCCACTGCCAAATATCGATCAAATGATTGATGCCACGGTCAGGCATGAACTGATGAGTTTCCTTGATGTTTATTCCAGGTACAACCAAATTAAGATGAACCCGGAAGATCAGGAAAAGACTTCATTTATAACTAATTTCGGTACATATTGTTACAATGTAATGCCTTTCGGGTTGAAAAACACCGGAGCCACTTATCAACGGCTCAATAAAACATTTGAAAAGTAAATAGGAAAAACCATGAAATTTTATATAGACGATATGCTCGTTAAGTCTTTGAATGCAGGTGACCACCTTAAGCATTTGCAAGAAACATTCAATATCCTGGGGTTTCTGGTCTCACTAAGGGGAATTTAAGTAAACCCCAATCAAATCGAGGCCATAAATGATATCCCGGATCAATTATCAAACGTGAAGGAAGTCCAAAGACTTACAGGAAGGTTAGCAGTTTTGAGCAGGTTCATTTCCCGATCGTCGGAAAAATGTCATCGCTTCTTTACATTGCTCAAAAAGAAGTTCAATTTCGAATGGACGCCGGAGTGCCAACATGCTTTGAGGGACCTGAAGAAGTACTTATCAATCCCTTTGTTTCTCTCGAAACCGAAAGAAGGTGAAACATTCCTAGTCTGCCTTGCGGTTTCAGAAGTTATGGTAAGTGCGGTTTTAGTCCGGGAGGACGAAGGTACGCAGTTTCCTATTTATTATGTTAGCAAAATTTTAACAGGAGGAGAAACTCGCTACCCATATTTGAAAATCTAGTCGCCGCTCGAAAGTTGAGGCCCTATTTCCAATGCCACCCAATAGTTGTTGTGACTACTTTTCCTTTGCGGAACATCCTTGATAAACCCGAACTCTTGGGTAAATTGGCCAAATGGGCCATCGAAATGAGTAAATTCGACATAGAATATAAATTGAGGACTGCAATTAAGTCACAAGTCTTGGCTGACTTCGTGGTCGATTTTAGTCCAGGATTGCTACCTTTGGAAACCAAAGAGGCAGTAATGGTGTCGGAATCGACATCAAGGATTTGGACCTTATTTACGGATGGAGCCTTGAACGTAAAAGGGTCCGGGCTCAGAATAGTTTCAATCACGCCTTCGGGGGAAACCTTAAGGCAAGCCATTAGCACGATCCCTTTAACTAACAATGCAATAGAGTATGAAGCTTTGATTGTAGGGCTCGAATTGGCCCGGAGACTTAATTATGAGGTTATGGAAATCAAATACAACTCACAACTGGTGGTAAATCGGGTTTACAGGATCTTTGATACCAAAGAAGAACGTATGCAACAATACGTGGTAAATGTCCAAGCTCTTTTGGAACGATTCCGTGAGTGTTCAATAATTCATATCCCGAGAGAGGATAATATAGAAATGAATACATTAGCAAACTTAGGTTCATCGACGGAAATAAAAGGATTGGAGTCCGGAATGGTGGTACAACTGATGAGCTCAGTCCTTGATACGGATGGTTACTACGAGGTGAATTCGGCTAGTCTGGTCCGAGACTAGAGGAACAAAATAATCAACTACCTCGAGCACGAAAAATTGCCTGACAATCCCAAAGCATCACAGGAGTTACATACCAAAGTTGCATGTTATAGCTTCAGGAAAGGCCAATTGTATAGAAAATCTTTCCAAGGCCCACTCGCCCGGTGTTTAGGAGCGTCAGAAGCTGACTATTTCATGAGAGAAATCCACGAAGGGATATGCGGCAATCACTCAGGCGCAGAGTCTTTGGTGTTGAAATTGGTACGGGTAGGAGATTACTGGACTCGCATGGAACAAGACGCCAAAGATTTCGTACGAAAATATGATAAAGTGCCAATGCTACGCATCACTAGTACATCAACTAGCAGAATCCTTACATTCGGTTTTGTCCATTCATGAAATGGGGGATAAACATCGTCAGACCACTGTCACCGGCTCCCGAAAAGGTAAGGTTTCTTTTAATTTTGACTGATTATTCTTCTAAATGGGTGGAAGCAAGTTCTTATCAAAAATTCAGAGTACGTGAAGTGGTCAATTTCCTGCGGAAAAATATAATTTGCAGGTCCGGAATGCCAAAAGATATAGCATGCGACAATGGGCCACAATTTATCAGTGAAAAAGTTACAAAGTTCTTCGAAGACCTGAAAATAAAGAGAATCACATCCTCACCTTATCATCCGAGCGCAAACGGTCAAGCGGAGTCAACAAATAAAGTGATCATTCAAATCCTCAAGAAAATGTTGGAAGCAGCAAAAGGCAAATGGCCCGAAGAGTTGCCCGAAGTCCTATGGGCCTATCGAACAACAACCAAATCAAGTACAGGAGAAACTCATTTTTCCTTCGTTTACGGTGCTGAAGCCATAATCCCGGTTGAAGTGGGCGAACCCACTTTGAGATATGCTTAGACAAAAGAAAAATCAAATGACGAAGCAATGCTAATCAACTTGGAACTGTTCGAGGGACGCAGGGACTTGACGCATGTAAGAATGGCATCTCAAAAGCAGAGGATGGAGAGATATTACAACTGGAGAGCCAATTTTCATTTTTTCAAAGTAGGAGACTTGGTTCTAAGAAAAGTAACACAAAATACTTGGGAGCTCAATACGGGAAATCTAGGTCCAACGTGGGAAAGCCCTTACCAAATTTCAGTTGTCACTAGGAAAGGTTCATATGAGTTGGAGAACCAGAGTGGAGACAAGTTGTACAACAACTAGAACGTGGCACACCTCAAAAGATATTATTGCTGATGAACAACACTCAAATAGAAAGTATGTGATGCACTCTTTTTCCCTTCGTTTAGTTTTTGTCCCAATTGGGTTTTTCTGACAAGGTTTTTAACGAGGCAACAACGGAAAGCATACCACGAATACAATAGCAATAAGACCTTTGATAGCAAGGCAAACAGACAAGCTTCTACACGGGGATTAGGTAATATTTGATTTGATAGCAAATTCCCACTAGAAAGTTAAGTATACTACCGAACAAAGCTAAGTCGACCATGCACGGGCAAAAATCACTAGAGGACTGTTAGGTATTCTTTCGCTCGATAGCATGGATTCCTAAAGGGATACAAGATATGTTACCGACTGAAGGATTACCTAGCAATTTATTGGTGGGACCTTCGAAGATACAAGACTTCTAGTGTTCCAATTTGCATTATTCGCATTCAAACACTGAGGGAATGATATGAGGATACGACAGCAATGACTGCCACGTCAACCGGGAACGAAAATCCAGAAATAAAATACATCATCAGGACCGGGAATTACACAGCCAGCCCCGTAGAAATAAATTGTACAAGATAGCCACAAGTAAGAAAAATTTCTTTTCTGCATAGCAAAATGTTTATGTAATTTTTGAAAATATAAGGAATAAAATGAAATCCTTTTGCTTATATCTTGTTTCTTGTCTGAACGATGAGCTAACTTTTGTCATTTAAAAGTTAAACAGGCACTTCAAATATTAGTGCCGTAATGAACAGGAGATGTCCTCTTCAAGAGCACTGTAAACATAAGAGGGCCCTATCTTATAAAAACCCTCATGTTAAAGGGTTTGTTCCGGAAGAATCAATACCCAGAATCCAAAATTCCATCAGGAAAAAATACAGCCGAAGTCGCATATGAAAAGGAAACAAAAAGCAAACTTTCCGAAATATTCATAGAAACCCTCATGTAAAAAAGCAAACTTGCACAAATATTCATAGAAACCCTCATGTAAAAGGGAAACTTGCACAAATATCCATAGAGACCCTCATGTAAAGGGAAACTTGCGCAAATATTCATAAAAACCCTCATGTTAAAGGAATAATACTCGGAACCAAAATGCTTCGAAGAAAAGGCATCCGAGACTACCCATAGTAAAGCACGAATTGAACAACATGCGCAGAATACTTGAGCAAATACAAAAGTTAAAGGCTTGCATGAATATTCAAACGAAAGTAAGACTCAAACGAAACTTGAACAAAAAGAAGAAAAAATGTATTTATTCACAAGAATGGGACAAAACGTTACAAGTGCAAAATGGGAAAAGAAAAAGCTAAACTGCAGCGCCTCTGGAACCAGGAAGAAGAGAAGTATCTGCATTTCTGCAAAGAGTAGGTGGTTCCGCCGATGGCTTAACGCTTTCCCCACTTTGGTCTTCGACCTCATCGCCTTCCGATCCTTCTTCAGTTTCTGAAAACTCAAAACCGAAATCAGAAGAACCTGTAGCATCAAGAGTCCATTTTTTGCAGCCAACTCAAGTCTCGCACCTTAGCAATTTCGGTATCAACATCAATGATACTAGATTTAGACTCTTCCAAGGTTTTCCTCCATATGCTATACATGGAATAAGTTTTTTCAACAATGAGGGAAGCCGCTCGGTGCTTGCATTCTTCTTTTAGTTGAATAACCTCGACGAAAAGGTTTTCCTGGGCGGATCTAGCAGATTTGAGGCTGACATCAAGCTCGCGGATAGTTGAACTAAAGAAACTATTATGCTCGATAGTTTTCTTGTACTTATCTTCTACCTGGGCATGTTTAGCCTATACAGCAGCAAGCTCTTCACTTTTGGAGTTCAGGGCTGCCTCCAAGTTAATCACTCTTTCAGCGGAGGTAGCCTCATGGTCGGTTGCAGCAAGAATGGCGTTTTGCACTTCTACCCATTTGGCCTTGGCCTCATCAAAATTAACCCTCAGCGGCCCAATTTCTTGGCTGAGGGTTACCACTTCTTGCTTGGTTTGCTGCAAACGAGCCTCCAAAACAGCTGCCTCAGTAGCTCTAGTTTCCAGTTTCGAGAGGCGGAGAACAGTCTGGTCCCGTTCCGCTAAAAGTTGATCTCGTTCAGAAGTAAGTTCTTCCTTCTCACGAATAAACCTTTGAAGGCCCTCGGAGGCAAGAAAGTTGGCCTATAAAATAAGAAGAGGAAAAACTTAGAATACATTCGTTAAAAAGTAGAAGAAATAANACTCTTTCAGCGGAGGTAGCCTCATGGTCGGTTGCAGCAAGAATGGCGTTTTGCACTTCTACCCATTTGGCCTTGGCCTCATCAAAATTAACCCTCAGCGGCCCAATTTCTTGGCTGAGGGTTACCACTTCTTGCTTGGTTTGCTGCAAACGAGCCTCCAAAATAGCGGCCTCAGTAGCTCTGGTTTCCCGTTCCAAGAGGCAGAGAACAGTCTGGTCCCGTTCCGCCAAAAGTTGATCCCGTTCAGAAGTAAGTTCTTCCTTCTCACGAATCAACCTTTGAAGGCCCTCATAGGCAAGAAAGTTGGCCTATAAAATAAGAAGAGGAAAAACTTAGAATACATTCGTTCAAAAGTAGAAGAAATAACAGAGGAAAGAAGGAACGTACCGCCATGGCTTTATGCATAGCATTTTTCAACAAATACTCGCCCAAGAGTGTCTGAATCTTTTCCCAATATTTTTCTGAAGCCAAAAGGCTTCAGGTAATTAGCAAGCTCCATCGACCGTGATAACAGGTTGCACCCGGTAGAGACCGAAAGAGTAATGTTCCTCCTCCTTTGTGGATCTTCAGAAGGAGCAGCATAATTTTGCCCCAAGTTCCCATAAACTGGGGACTATGGAAGAGGAACACCTTCTTCATGGTCAGGTGCGACCGATAGAGATGGTGTAGCAACCGATGGTGGAAGAGTAGACGAATATGAAAATGATGTAGCAGTTGCTGGTATTTGTGAATGTGGAGATGAAGCTGATGGAGTTCAAGAGTGAGAAGCAGTTGCATCAAATGCACTGCTGGTTATTTGATGCTCGCCAACCAAAGATGGCAAGGACCTGGTACTCAGCCCCGCAGCACCGATTGCAGCAATTGGGGCCCGAAAACGGGAGTTGGCATATTCTACCAAATCAGACTCTCCCCAAAGTGCCGAGACATCATCTTCAGTTGGTGTAACTATCTCAACAGGTCAAGCATCCTGTTGAGATTATGAAGATCATCGCCTTCTGTGTAAAGAAGCTCCCAAATCAACAGTTTCTTCTTCATCATCATCAATCATCACGGTGTCTACGACCGGCCCAGAAGGAGGACCAGTCATCATCTCCACCGGACATTATTTGGGGGCAACAACCTTTGCCATTTTATTCTTTTCCCTGGCCGCAGAAGAGCGTCTTCTCTTTGTTTGTTTATCCTCCGGTCGGGGACTCCGTAAAGAAATATTTGCACCCAAAACAGGCTCGGAGATACCTGTTCAAGTAAGTGCTTCCTGAAGCAACCTCGCTGTATCAGTAGGATCATCTAGAACGTCCTCCTCGGTGACAGCAACAGAGCCCGCAGGTAGACCTAATTCCATGAACAAAGTCAGAAGGGTTCAACCAAGTTCTTCATATATAAAATTGGAAGCAAGGTAAATTAGAGTTACCATAATTTTTGTCCTTCCACCCGTATTTAAGGGCTAGTTCTTTCCACGAATGAGTTTCGGGCGTTGTGACGTCCAAAATCTTTTGAACCCACCGGTTCAAACCTTTCACCACCGGCGGGAGCCATCAAGTTGCTGAAATATACGAAGGGTGAAGAGATGATACGGACATAGAAGAATATCTAGTAAGAGGAATATTATACAAAGAACTTACGAGTGCGGTTCCAAGCAACCAGAAAGGATGAATCCATTGGCGGAATGATGTCGTTGGTGGCAACTGCAACGAACCACTCCATCCACCCACAGTTGTTGTCATCATCCATGCTAGACAACAAAGCATGGTGGTCACACTTGCAAAGGTTTATCATTCCTCCGCGGAAGATTTTGGGGGAATAGAGATTCATCACATGAGCTAAGGTTAGCTCCTCCCCAATTTCTTGGCACAAGCGTCGGAGGCAGGCGATCGTCTTTCACACTGAAGGACTTACCTGCGCCAAACATGCCTGGTAGCGAAGGCAAAACTCCACAATCATGGAATCAAGCTCTCCGCTCAAAGAAAATGCACCCAAAGTAAAGCGATACATGAAAAAGTATGTAAAACCTTCCTTGAGAAGGGTCACTCGCTTTGATAGATCAGGAGCGATGATTTCCAACTCATTGCAGCGGCAGTCCTCCTTCACAGCAGGAATACTGGAAGGATGAATGGAAGAAGGGTACCTACTAAAAACTCATGTACGAGGGTTAGCAGTAGAACCACCACGTTTCGAGGAAGAAGCCATTAGAAATGAAGAAGATAAAGAGTTTGTGTTTGAAGAAAATTAGAAAAAGGATGAAAAACAAGGATGCAAATTAGAAGCTCAAGAAATTGTGAATCGCAAAGGACAAGAAAGTTGCACATAAGTGAAATCTTGGCGGCTAAATTCATGGCCATGATTACCTCGATAACCGGCTAAAGCTGTGTTGAATCAGGGGATGGCACGTGTTCGAGGCATTAAATGCGGAGAGACGTATGTCTAATCAACTGTCAGAGACCTTCAGAGGGAATTATAGTAATTCCCGCCAAAAAGGTGTTTCTATCAACTTTCCGGTAATACAAAGTTATGTCATCGGAAACCAGGGGGACTATCTGTATAGGGTAAAATATGATATGACGCGTGGCTGACTAAAAGGAGGACACGTGGAATCAAAGATGGAATAGCTGAGGACCGAACGCAGCCACTGCGCTTGTCTCCGGAACGGATAACGTTCATAAAAGTGTATTATATGTTCTGCGCTGGTAGCATTTACTAAGGAATATTCTACAGCATTTAAGAGTGACGGTCTGTTACAAAGAATTTGGCATTTACGCTCAATGTTATATCTTCATCAATGACCCTCATAATTGACATTAAAAGAGGGCGCGATCCTAGGACCTTCTTCCTTAGACATAACTATAAATAGTGAGCTCAGTTATCATTGTAAGGGATACGAAATTTCTGGCAAGAACATATATTATATTCTATACAAAGCTTTATACAATTTCACTCTCTTGCTTTTTGATCCCATCATTGTTGTGTTCGGAAACCGTGTTCACAGAATTATTATCTTTACTATTTCATCTACATTTCAAGACTAAGTACTGTGTATTTCTTCAATTATTATATTATTTCAGGATTAAATTAGTTCACTTGTCTAGAAACCAAGTATAAATTTAACTGTACCGTTTTACGGGTAAACACTTAGCCGCCCACACCCACCACCCATTTTGCTGTAAGTAGGGGTGTATATGAACTAGGTTGGTTCTGTTTTTATTAAAACCAAACCAAACCAACTATATCTGGTTGGATTGGCTCGGTTTTGTCGGGTTTTCGAGTTTTTTGTTACTTAAATATTATTTCAATCTTACTTTGTTAAATATTTGATAAGTAAATATATATTTAGTAAAAATATAAAACATTGACAAAAATTAACACATAATAGTTATTGTTTTAGTCGTCTGACAATAATTCTTCGTTGATGTACACTTTCTGGTTAACCAAACTTAGTAATTAAACATAAAAATCAATATGATACCTAAATATTAATAATCACTTCACATTAGAAAAAGATATAAGAATTTAATAGATCTTAACATATGATATAAATATGGAAGAACAAAGAGATAGCCGCATTTCAGTAACACTTGATAAGAAAGTGATTATACAACTCATTATTTAAGGTCATTAAATATGGAGCACTTCATATTCTATTAAAATTTATATCCCGCAAGAGAATCCCAAATATTTCTAGACATTTTTAAAGAAAATTCTATATAAAATCTTAAAAGTATATATAAAAATTATATATTTATATGTCGGGTTGGTTCGGGTTTTTTTACTCAATACCAAACCAAATCAAACCAAACCAAGTCGGATTTTTTAATAAGTTTGGTTTGACTTTTCGGTTCGGTTTGTACACCCTAGCTGCAAGAACACAAAGCACTCTTTCAACACCCCCAAAAAAATAAAAAAAATAAAAAAGGAAACTTGAAGATCTGCTAAAACTGACGAAAAGCAATAGAATTTTTAAGGTATTCTGGATTCTCATATCTATTGTGCTTCTATGTTTATAGGCAGAAGTAAATTACTTGGGACAACTTTCTCATCCTCACCTTGTAAATTTGTTCATATATTGCTTGGAGAATAAACACCGGATTCTGGCTTATGACTTAATGCCTCGGGGCAATTTGGAAAATCATATGTTTAGAAGTGAGTTGAAGCCAAATTGGATTGGACCATGCTAGTATGTTAGGCTAATTGGCCATAAATCGCCAGACTCTCAATCTAAAACTACTAGAATTGAGTAGAGTAGCCTTTCCCACAATTACAAATGTTTACCTTTTGATTAGCATGTTTTTTGCTAGTGCAGCAAAATTTTGGAAGGAAACTTTGGGGTGCACAATAACCATCGTCTTATTCGGAAATTGAACACTATTCTGGACATATCAAAATACGAGCCTAGCATATAGTCAGGGCGAAGCCAGTGTTCTGGCTATGGGTTCGGCGAACTCATTAACTTTGACTCAAACACTATATTTGTCTTGAAAATTTATTAATTATTTATAAATTAATTATTTATAACTCAGTAACTTAAAAGACTTAAAATTTTCGAACTCATAAGTTTAATAGCTCCGCCTCTGCATAAAATATACATTCCGTATTTGTATCAGATCTAACAATTTTAACCTTATAAGTTATAACTAAAACAACACTTCACATTATTTAATTATGATTAACTGATAAATATTTATATAAAAACATATATCTTGCTTTAATTGGTTTAACATAAACACAAAAATAAGTTTTTCTTAATCATTATGCTTCTATAAAAGTTGATCTGGGGTTGCAGACTCCTTTAGAAATAAATTATGATGGAGCATTCGGTTGGACTTCATCCTCATTGTTTGATTTAGTCAAATTTATGTTAACTTCTATCTAGAATTGTTTTGTTTACAATATCTTTTATAAAGTAAAAACGAGAAAAAGGGAAATTAAGAGAAGAAAAATGCACAATATATGGAACATTCTGTATTAGATCAAGCTGCAAATAAGATATATAAATTTTATGTCTGGGACTTTTTTATTAAAAAAGAAATTATGTCTAAATCGTCTCTCTAGTAAATTATACTGTACAATAAAATAAAAGACAGGACTTTATCTATCTTACAAAAATAGTTGTGTCTTTATATATCTACTCCATTATTTTACTGCATGAAATAAACAAATAATTATGATTGAAACTCAATTTCTAATCAATCTAGTAAATAGATATTGTACTACATAATTTGATTTTGTCCCCTCATGCTTGGAGCGGTAGCCTAGTTTCATTTTCACGTTTGTATTTGTTTAGGGTAAATGTCATCTTTCTGTTTGTTTTCTTCTTCAAATTTTACATAGAGGAAAGGGAAGAGAGAGAGGATATAACTTTATGGGTTTCGAACTTTCCACCGTATTGGCGTAAGGTGGACGTGTGTAATTATGCTAGAATCCCATTTTTTTGTATAAAGTTTATCGCGTATTGGAAGAGTTAACCCAAATAGTCATTTACCTAACCACTTAAATTAAAAATATCCGGTTGAGATATAATATACGCATAATTTATGTATTATATGTGTATAATTATGTATAATCAATGTATAACCTATGTATATGGCTAGCAAAAGTAAACAATGAATATCGCCGGCTATTTGTGTAAAGAATCCATTATTATTAACCCATTATAGTTAATAATTTTCTATCTTCTAAATAAAGGGTCGCTACAAGATTAACGTGGAGGAGTACACTCAAAGCTTGCTACCGAATAAGCAAGGCGAGCGACCACCCGTTTCTGACGAAGAAGCGCAGAAGATATGGTTGGATGTTGTCGGTGGTCCTAAAAAGGGGATAGCATACGGCCTTTCAGAGAGATCATTTCGGTGCTACAGGGCTGGAATGCAAGGAATAGGGACTTCCGCCCAAGGCGAGGCGATTGATAGGTCGACTACCTCGTCTATAGAGAAGAAGATCGCAAAGCTGATAGTAGAGCTTGAAGAGACAAAGGCTAGAGAACAAAAGAGAGATAAACAATTTAATACCCTTCAAGTTCAGCTAGAAAAAAAGGAACCAACAATCTAATCTCCTTCAAGGTCAGCTAGCCAATCTTCTTGCTAGTGGTGCTTTCTCCATTCCCCGATCTTGTGAGCCTTCCCCGGATGCTAGTCCTTCTCGTCGTGATCCTTCAAACCATGCCGAGGATGAAGCTTCTAGTAGTGAAGATGGTGGTGATGTAATACAAAACACTCATTGAATGATGTTTGAACTTTTATCTTGTGAAACGTTTTGTTGTTGGATATGATGTTTTGTTAATATAGTTTAGTGGAGATGGCAATGATTTTGTTAATAATATAGTTTTGATATTTGTTATTGTTGTTATTGTTGTTGCTATTGGTTGAATGACATCAATGTAATGCTGGCATTATAGGTGATTAGTTGTTTGCAGGTGATGCAGCTATAAAATAGATGTATTCTGCCAAAACAATACCTAGAAAACCGACCGTCTACCGACCGAAATCGATCGGAACTGTTCATTTGAATTTCCTAGAAATTCAAAGTTACCGACCGATTTCGGTCGGAATTGTTGAATTTAAATATTAAATATTTTAACAATTCCGACCGACTGCGGTCGGAATTTTTAATTTTACATTTTAAATATTTTAAACTTTTCAATCGAAATCGGTCGGAATTGAACAATGTTTTTTAAAAAATATTAATTAAAGTTCCGACCAACGTCGGTCGCTAATTTAAAAATAATTTAAAATTATTTTCAAAACTATAGACCGAAGTCGATTGGTATAGTTATTTTGTGTCAGATAATTTGGTCAAAGTGTGTTGACGAATACCGACCGAAATCGGTCGGTCATATCGACCGACTGCGGTCGCTACCATAGCTATTGCGACCATTCTTTTTCGATGAATTGAAATGGATCGGTAATCAGTGAGTTTTTGTTCGATTCCGATTGATTTCTGTCGGTTTTTGTGTACGCTTTTTGATAATTTTTTAGTAGCTTATAAAAAGTTGATCTGGGGTTGCAGACTCCTTTAGAAATAAATTATGATGGAGCATTCGGTTGGACTTCATCCTCATTGTTTGATTTAGTCAAATTTATGTTTGTTTACTTTTATGAAACTTCTATCTAGAATTGTTTTTGTTTACAATATCTTTTATAAAGTAAAAACGAGAAAAAGGAAAATTAAGAGAAGAAAAATGCACAATATATGGAACATTCTGTATTAGATCAAGCTGCAAATAAGATATATAAATTTTATGTCTGGGACTTTTTTATTAAAAAAAAAACTATACCTAAATCGTCTCTCTAGTAAATTATACTGCACAATAAAATAAAAGACAGGACTTTATCTATCTTACAAAAATAGTTGTGTCTTTATATATCTACTCCATTATTTTACTGCATGAAATAAACAAATAATTATGATCGAAACTCAACTTCTAATCAATCTAGTAAATAGATATTGTACTACATAATTTGATTTTGTCCCCTAGCCTAGTTTCATATTCACGTTTGTATTTGTTTAGGGTAAATGTCATCTTTCTGTTTGTTTTCTTCTTTAAATTTTACATAGAGAAAAGGGAAGAGAAAGAGGATATAACTTTATGGGTTTCGAACTTTCCACCGTATTGGCGTAAGGTGGACGTGTGTAATATGCTAGAATCCCATTCTTTTTTGTATAAAGTTTATCGCCTATTTGAAGAATTAATCCAAACAGTCCATCTAAAACCCAAACAGTCCATCTAACCACTTAAACTAAAACTAATCGATTGAGATATAATATACGCATAATTTATGTATTATATATGTATAATTATGTATAATCAATGTATAACCTATGTATATGATTAGAAAAAGTAAATAATGAATATCGTCGGCTATTTGTGTAAAGAACCCATTATTTTTTACAGCGACTAAAAATATATATTTTTCAAACTTTTCCCTAAATAAATATTCTAGCTCGCCTTATTTATGGGTAATGCCGGCCAGTTCAAGTTCAACAAAGGCTGAACTCTGAAGCCATAAAAAGACAAATTCCTTGCTATATGAACGCCATGACGATCTTTTCTTAGTTAAGCAAACCTCTTTCTAGTTTTGTATTAATTAATGGTATCTATTAGTAGGTTAAAGTCATTCAATCTATAAAATATTCTAGAATAAGCCAACAAACATTCCTCTTCTCTAAGTTCTCCCTCTTCATTTTCTTAAAACGAATTAACAACACATCGCTGGCCAATTCTTTCCACGTATAAACTGCGTAAGAATAATAGTATGAACACTAGTGCACATAGAATTTGAAATAGTTCATGAACCTATTCTTAAGTAATCTAATTAATTAATGTCTCCCCCAAAAAATGTTAATTAATTTTATGATCGTAGATAAACAAAACGTCACAAGAGCCTAAACACCTTTCTGTTTATACCAATGGGTGACCAAAAATGGCTTTAGGATTAGACAATATCGTCCTAGAATATTAGCTATAGGTTCGATCAAACCTCATAGTTTAATCTAATTTTTATTTATATTAAAAAATCTATTAAATATATAAAAAACTTAAATTCAAAACTCAATTACTAACTCATTACGTCTATTATCATAAAATTTAAAATCCATAAAGTGCCTCTGCATTTAAACAACAAAGGTCAACCAATAACCTCATCTCTCCCTTGAAATTTCTTTTACTTTCTGCACGTCTCTCATATTAGAACGGTTGATTTTAACTTCCTCAACTTCCCCCACCTGGCCCCACCACCAAGATTCCACATCATGGGTCCCACCTATCTTTCTTTTTTTTCCTATTTTCCTCGTTTATACACAGTCCCTATATAAATGAGATGAATATATATCCCTTAAACCACATACTTCAAGAAAAATGGAAGGTCCAAAGAATTCAAATTTTGAGATGGAAGCAGCAGCTGAAGAAAGTGGATGGACAACTTATTTGGAGGATTTTTCAATGAAGCAAAGAGAAAATAATAGCTCATGTAATTCTGATAGTTTTGGCAGCCCTTCTTTGTTATCTGATGCTGCTTCTCATGCTGCATGGAAGATTAATTGTAATACAAATAATACTAATCAAATTCCAAATGCATGTTCTCCTCCTCCCATGGGTGGTTCACCTTTTCTTAAGAGGTTGAATTTGAAGAAAAAAAGAAACAAGAAAATTTCTGATCCTGATTTGGAAGACACTGCTAGCTCACCTGTCAATAGTCCAAAGGTCACCTACAACCATCTCCTAATTTTTCTTTATGTTTCATATTCTTTTTTTTTTTTTTGTTTTTGTTTTCCTCCACAATATTTTATATGGTATCTTTACATAAATAGCTAGACGAATTACTATTTATTTTTCTACGGATATACTAATTATCTAGGATTATACACATATTATATATATATATATATATGCATTCACCAGCTATTTTTTGTTTAAGCGGTTAGATAAAGGGGTTGGATGAGCGGATACTTAAATTATTAAACCTTCATTTCATATTGAGATACGTTGCTTTATTATGACAGGTAAGCAGTTTTAAGCAAATGGACACCAATTACAGAACTGAAAATAGTAGTATTGGATATTTCCAGGTAATTAATCTTTTCCTTTTCAAATTCCAACATTTACCACTTATATATTGATCTTTATGGAAAAATAAAACTATGGTTTGTGGGGTTTTCCCAGAAGACTTGAACCATGTCTAAAATGCTACTTTTTGGGTGTTTGATTATTGTTTAGGGAAATGAAGGTGGCTCTGGACAAATCCAAGAAATGCAAACAGTTGAGAGACACAGCACATCTTTTGATGGAAAAAACAATGGGTATATAGAACTAAAGAAGAAAGGACTTTGCTTGGTACCTTGGTCCATGATAGTCAACCACAATGGCTGATGTAAATCTTCTTTTTTTGTACTTTTCTTTTCATTTGTTTTTTGTATGGGTAGGGGGAGAAGGAAGAAGGGGAGTGAAAACATGGTATGTGAATTGTGAAATGTAAAAATTGTTCCTACCATTATTATTGTTACAAAAGGAAACTAGAGAAAAGAGGAAGCAAAATTTGTAAATAGAACTTCTCTTTCTCTTGGACACGTTTTTTGGGAAACAGTAAAGTATTACTATTGTTTATAGCTGCCATTTGAAATGTTTGTATTTTGGGAAATCTTTTAATGACAGAAGAAAATCAGGTTCGATTTACCCAAAAAAAAAAAGTTGCCTTTTCCATATTTTCTGCTAAAAGATTGAGTTGGTTGAGAAAGATTTGATTTAACAGTTAATTTATGACATAGGTTCAATTTGCTGGTTAACTAGTGATTATGGATGTACAAATAAAACTGATAAATCGTATCAAATCGATAATTCGAGTCAAACAGAGAAAAAAATAATAATTATAGTTCGGTTTGATTTGATTTGATTTGGTGTTGGAAAAAAATTCCGACCATAATTGATTTGTTTTAGTTTTAACTAAAAAAAAATCAAATTGAAACCAAACAAACCCGACATTACATTTATAGAAATTATAAATATATTTATTGGACAAGGTGGGTTGCTCTGATGGTAAGCAACCTCCACTTCCAACCAAGAGGTTGTGAGTTCGAGTCACCCCAAGAGCAAGGTGGGGAGTTCTTGGAGGGAAGGATCCCGAGGGTCTATTGGAAACAGCATTTCTACCCTAGGGTAGGGGTAAGGTCTGCGTACACACTACCCTCCCCAGACCCCACTAGTGGGATTATACTGGGTTGTTGTTGTTGTTGTTGTTGATAAATATATTTAATACATAAATATATTTATTGTACTTACCAAAAAAATATATATTATACTTACCAAAAATATATTTATTGTAGTGTAGTTTATAAATATTTTTAAAACCTTTTCATAATTTTATCTTTTAAAGTATTATTTCAAGTTTGGACTTAAAATTTTTAAATGCCCCAATAAGTTTTATTGCCCATAAATATAAGTAACTCACATAAAGTTCAAACAAAAATTAAATACATAGTAATGCTAATAAAATACATTCAATTCAATACTAGGAAGGATAATAGTGTTGGATATCTATTTTTTAGTATTTTCATGATTTAGATAAAATGCATAACTTATTTATATTTTTTTCTTTAGTGTTTAATCATGTAATAGTACTTATTAATTGTACTAACTTTAGCATGTCTCAGTACTTTTAGATTATATTCATTTTTATTATGGCTTATTCATTAACAATATTTATTTATGCGATTTTATTATCTTTATTGTTGAATATTTTAGTACAATGTCATGACTCATCTCATATTTTACGTTATTATTTTCTGGAAAACATCTTATGTAGTTATGTTTTACCAGGACTAAAGAAATATTTGGAACAGAAATTTTATGTTTCATGCTATGAAGACTTTTACCGAAAAAAATCGACATTAAAAAATCCGACTTCGTTGGTTTTGTTTGGTCTTTAGATTTAATACCCGGATACAATTGGTTTGGTTTGATAATTATAAAACATGAATCAACCCGACCTATTTACACCCCTACTTGTGATCACAACTTGCTAGCTACAAAATTCTTTTAAATAAACATGGATTTTAAATTTGAAGCTTTGCTTATTTTTCCCATTAGTTCTTTTGCCAAATTTAGGGATGGAACCACTAGATCTATTGGTTATGGATCTAATTAATGCCATTAATTTTAGAGGAGAATATGAGGTTCTCGGGGTGAACTATAGCCAAGTAAAGGTAACGCAACTAACACACGACTAAAACAGCTTCAAATTCATAAAGTTAACAGACAATTAATGATCGTCCAACCTTAATTAATACCAGCAAGTTAGTACTCCGTACATGCTCTGCGTATAATTGGCATGACAGAAGTCATTTTAATATTTTATAGAAAAATATTCTTTTGAGGAATATTTTCTTAGAAAATGTGATCCTCTTTTTCGTGGGTGAATGAGAAATATTCCTTTTAAAAAGTATATATTAAAAAGTAATAAAATATTAGTAAATCGCAGATGTTTTGATAAAATACTTGAGTAAGAAAGATTAATAATAAATCTATAAGTTAGTTAAAGCAAGTAATATGAAGTTAAACGTTAAGATAGTTCTATGGAGAATGACTTCCCTTGATAAGTGACAAATGACAACACGAACCTACTCCAATTTCCGAAAATCCATTCCGACCCCGATATCAAATTTTCTACTGCCGATCATAATCGCCAAATTACCAACTTTCGCCAATTCAAGCCTAATTCCACTACGGACCTCCAAATCACATTCCGTACGTACTCCTGAGTCCAAAATCACCTAAAGGATCTAACGGAACCATCAAAATTCAAATCCGAGATCGTTTATACATAAGTCAACGTGCGATTGACTTTTCTAACCTAAGCTTCTAATAAAGAGGCTAAGTATCTCAATTCACTCCGAAACCACTCCGGACTCGAACCAACTAACCCGGTACATCATAATATAGCTGAAGAACATAAAAAGAAGCAGGAAATGGGAGAACGGGGGATATAACTCTTGAAACGACCGGTCGGGTCGTTACAATCAGCTCGTTCACAATTCCAGAAAATAGTCATGCTTTTCAAGTATCTTAGTGAAAACCCAAATCTTTTACCGCAAATGCCAAAAATACGAGTAAGTTTGAAAACTATAATCTTTCCAAATATCCTTTCCACAATAAATAAGATGTTTTATTTTCTTTCCACATAGCAAGTATGAAATACCTCTCTATGCCCACATATCAATATGTGCAAAAAATTATGAATGGCGTGATACCGTATAGCATGAGGAAAAACAATGTGTCTCTATGCCTGTATGTCATATGTGCGTGCCAATTCCATGTATCTCAGAGATGAATCATGTACTCACACTCTCAGAGTACTCAATCTCACTGTCTCGCATCCTCTCTCACTATGCTCAATGCCCAGCACACTCAATCACTCAACGTTGTACAATACCCGATGCGGCGTGCAACACGATCCATATATATATAGTCGACTGCGCTCACTGGGGGTGTGCAGACTCCAGAGGGGCTCCTACAGCCCAAGCGCTATAATCCGCACGGACAACTCACGTGCCATAGTATCAATATCTGGATTCGCACGGACAACTCACGTGCTGCACGGACAACTTACGTGCTATAGTATCAATATCTGGATCCGCACAGACAACTCACGTGTTGTACGGAAAACTCACGTGCTATAGTATCAATACCCTCACAAATAGGCCCCCGGCCTCACTCAGTCATCAATCTCTTCAGTCTCACTCAGGGGCTCACAATGTCATAAAACTAGCCCGATAACAATGATATGATGTATCAATAAATAACAACTGAGACTGAGATATGATATGAACATATGAATATGACTGAGTATGATATATCAATGAAATCGGTGAGATAACAGCAGAAACGACCACTATGGGTCCTAACAATATCAGCGTAAAGCCTAAACATGATATTTAGAATGATTGACAGCTCAGTTACTTTATCACATAGTGATAACCCAGATATCAATAAAAATAGGGCCACTATACAGTGCCATGGAAATAATGGAGTCACAATTCACAGGGTGCACGCCCACATGCCCGTCACCTAGCATGTGCGTCATCTCAATACCAATCACATAACACGTAATTCGGGATTTCGTACCCTTAGCACTAAGTTTAGAAGAGTTACTTACCTCGAACGAGCCAATACCAATACCGAGCAAGCCAAGCGATGCTCCAAAGATTCCATCACACGCGTAGAGACCTCCAGATGGCTCAAAACTAACCAAAAGCATTGTTGCCTCTTTTATTCCCATGCTATCCTTTCCGTAATTGTTAATTCTTGATTGAAGTTATTATCATATTTTTCATAATCTGCTTATTCTTAATTGAATTTTGCTGAATCTCTTCCTTATTTGCTCCACCCTAAGTGAAGATTTGTTATCCCTTATCACTGTTGACTTACCCCTAATTGGAGTCATTTACTCATGTTATCCCTCTTATCGTTGAATTGTACTTATGTGGGATCATTGCTACACAACATCTCTCCCTTGTTGAGCTATTCTTATTGTGACTAATATTTCTATTGTGTTTATTCTTTGTGAGCTCGTTTTACCATTTTCTTGTGTTCCAAAGCCCTTGAGTTGATTTACTTGTCGTACTCTCGTGTTATTGTTGTTGTTGTTACTGTTGTACTCAGTTTTGTTGAGCCGAGGGCTATGTGCGGTTGTGGTATGGACATTGTTTAGATGAAATGTTGTAGAATATGGGCACATGTTGTGAAGGTTATTCTATTATGTTGTTGTGTTTATAGCACGTGATATTGTTGGGGGGATTTGTTCAGGTATTTGCACGATTTTTTCGCCGTGCTAATTATTACGATTGATGTTGCACATGAGGCGTGACAAGATGGACTATATCTATGTGTTTGCATATGCGGCGTGACAAGATGGACTATATCTATGTGTTTGCACATGTGGCGAGACAAGGTGGGAACAGGTGCGAGAAGGGGGTCGCATCTGCGAGCCCGCAGATGCGAGGCTGAATCGCAGATGCGGAATTAAGGAGTTGGTCGATTTCCGTAGAAGCAGAGGGAGAGGCGCAGGTGCGCTATCGCAGGTGTGGTATTTGGCCACAGATGCGGAGCCTGGGATTTTAAGTGTGTTTCGCACCTGCGATGGAAATTTTATAGGTGCGGCATCGCAAAAGCGGAAAAAGGGACCGTAGGTGCGGTTTCACTGGGCAGAAAGTATAAATAAAGGACTTCGAGATTTTTCCTCATTTTCTGTCATTTTTAACTCGGACTTTGGAGCTTTTGAGGTGATTTCTGAAAGGGATTCAAGGAAATTCACTGAGGTAAGTCCCTTGAGCCTAACCCTGGAAAGTAGGCAGGTCCACGATCGGGACCGACCCAAGACCGCGGCCCATATGGGTAGTGGGCCTAAACGGTCCTAACCGTTTAAGATCGGGACCGGAGGGAGGTGGGCCTACAAGTGGGCCGGTCCTTTGCGCGAGGCCCGCGAGACCGGACCATTTGGAACCGGGATCGGACCGGTCCTAGCGGGCCTAAACGGTCCCAAACAGTCCCAACGACTCTAAATTTATTTTTAAAAACAATCTGCCAGTTGGGGCATTTAAAATATAGCCGTTTCCTCTACCAAAATAGCCGTTGGTTATTTATAAAATAGCGATTTAACCCCCCCCCCAAACTTTGTTTTAATCTCAAACGTTTAATAATTACATTTTCCCCTATTTTAAACTATAAATACCCCCTTATTCTTTTATTTTTCTCACACAATCATCAATCTCTCTCTAATGGAAATTCCTCCGGACCTTGAAGAATTTATAAAATTTGTAAGAGATACTATGTAACTTGTATGAACAAAAATTAATATGTAACTTATATTTTGGCACTTCTTGATTAATTTCTTTTTCTTCTCAATGGTGGTGTTAGCACCTTGTTGTGCTCATTCCATAGGGGGAGGAAGACTAAGAAAGATATTGCCATATTTTTTTAACGCTATAATAAAATTATAACGCATTGCTTTGAATATCACTTTACAATATTTTTGTCTTTAAATTTGAATTTAAAAATTTAGGTCACAATTCTATAATATAATTTACAAGGATTTGCCTTAGATATTTGTATTACAATTTCTTTTTCTCTAACTTCTATAAAATGTTTAAAACAAATAGAAAGTATCAGTTGGGCCCACTTAGGCTCGGGATCGGCCCACTTAACCCGGGATCATTAGTTTGTGGTCCCAGTCCCGGGCCGGTTCCAACAAGAAGCCTGCGAATTTCGGTCCCATTTAAAACCGTTTATTTTGGGACCGGGCCCACGAAGCCCACTTAGGATCGGGTTCGGCCCACATGCCACCCTTACTTGAGCCTAAGTACCCTTAGCTATGGTGTTTTCCTGTTGATTTCTCATCTAATTAGTGGGGATTTGAAGTGAAACTTGGGGGTTAGGGCTTGGGATTTTGGAGAGTTTAATTTGGAAATTTGAGGGATCAAACGATGCCGGATTTTGATAAATCTTGTATGGTTAGACTCGTGAGTGAATGAGCTTCCGGGTTTTGTGATTTTTGTTGGATTCCGAGACGTGGGCCCGGGGGGAGGGGGGCTTGAGTCGATTTCGGATTTTGTCTATAATTTGGTATTCTTCTTGTGGAACTGATTCCTTTAGCCTATATTGACCGTATTGTAGTACTTGTGGCTAGATTCGGGACGTTCGGAGGCCAAATTGAGAGGCAAGGGCATTCCGGAGTAGGACTTTGCTTGGTTTGAGGTAAGTAACGCTTTCAAACTTGGTTCTGAGGGTTCGAAACCCCGAACTATATGCTATACGATTGGTATTGAGGTGACGCACATGCCAAGTGACGGGCGTGCGAGCGTGCACCATGAAAAAGGTGGCCTGGTTGATTCCATGGCAATGTATAGTGACTCTATTTTGTTGATATCCGTGTTTTCATCTTGTGATAAAGTAATTGAGCTGTGAATCATGCTAGATATCATGTTTAGGCTTTATGCCGGTACTGTTGGGACCACTAGTGGTTGTTTCTTGCTGTCATCTCACTGATTTCATTGATATTATGTACTCAGTCATATTTATGCATTCCATATCATATCTCCATCTCAGTTGTTATTTATTGATATATCATATCATTGTTTCGGGCTAGTTTTTATGATATTGTGAGCCCGTGAGTGAGACTGGAGGGATTAATGACTAAGTGAGGCTGAGAGCCTAATTATAAATGACAATTGTGGGATCGGGCTGCACGCCGCAGCAGTTATACTGATTTTGTGATAGCGCTTAGGTTGTATGTGTAACACCCCAGAAAATTTCGAAGTACTTAAGTGTAAAACCCGGTAAAGTTTGCAAAGAAAATAATATTTCATGGTGCTGGACTAGGCTTACGTGTTTGAGGATTATAGAAATTCATTTTGGGTTGAACAATGCATCGGAAAGTAAAGAAAAACTTTTGCCGGAAAAGTGCATTTATGCGGTCCATTATGCGATCGCAGAACCACTCTCTAGACCGCATAATGGCTGCAGAGTGAGGCGGTTAATTGGATCAGTTGGAAGCAACTATGCGGTCGACTATGCGACCGCATAACTGTTATGCGGTGCATTATACGATCGCATAATAGTTATGCTAACCGCATAGTGACCGCATACACAGACAGTTCTTTTGGCTATTTTGTAACTAATTATGTGACCGATATGCGGTCCGAATATCGGTTATGCGATCGCATACCTTGTTCCGGAGCTCCATTTTTGAGTTTTTAAAACCCGACCCTATTTCGTTAAATACAATCTTTGGGCCATTTTTGAGACATAATCTGATATTTTAGAGTGAGAGAGAGTGCCCTAGAGTAAGAAGGTGTTCTTCAATAAAGTTTCTTAAATTCTTGCTTACGTTTTGGAAGATTAAGAAGGGAAGCTCACTAGGTCTTCATCCTAGTAGTAAGATTCTACACCCTAAACCCTAATTTCGAAATTTTCTGAAAATGGGTAACTAGCAAGATAATTTTTGGGCATGAGAGTTGTTTATTTTACATGCATGTGTTATCAAAGGATGTAGGAAGATTGTTGAGCTAAAAATGGTAAACATTGGGTTGTGGGATGATGGAATTCTCCATAAAAGGGACCTTGGAATCTTAATGCATACTTAGTATTTGATAAAATGTTCAAATGAGCTCGAACCATGATCACCTTCCTAATTTTGATTCAATTTGTTATATTTCTACAATAGATTGAAGTTGCTAAGAATT
>AWOL01S0032680.1:133309-180809 GCA_000715115.1 Nicotiana otophora
GCTTGTTATGGAAGTCAAAGAGAAGCAATATAACGATCCATTATTGGTGAAATTAAAAGAGGGGATTCATAAACATAAGACCATTGCCTTTCTTCTTAGCATGAATGATGGTACACTAAGGTACCAAGGGCGACTCTGTGTTCCAAATGTGGATGGTCTATGGGGAAGAATTATGACTGAAGCTCACACTTCTAGGTATTCCGTGCATCCAAGTTCTACAAAAATGTATCATGATCTTAAGAAAGTCTATTGGTGGAATGATATGAAGAGGAATGTGGAGGACTTTTTGGCAAGATGTCCGAATTGGCAGCAAGTGAAGGCCGAACACCAAAGGCCTGGTGGGTTGGCACAAAACATAGAAATTCCAATGTGGAAGTGGGAAATGATTAATATGGACTTTGTGGTAGGATTACCGCGCACTTCGTGCAAGTTTGACTCAATTTGGGTAACTGTGGATCGGCTCACGAAGTCATCACACTTTTTGCCGGTTAAGTCTACCGACACAACGGAGCAGTATGCTCAGTTGTATATCAAAGAAATAGTCAGATTCCATGGAACCCTAGTTTCCATCATTTCTGATCGGGGGACACAATTCACTGCTAATTTTTGGAAGACATTTTAACAAGGTTTGGGTACTCAGTTGAATCTTAGTACAGCCTTTCACCCCCAGACTGACAGGCAGGCAGAGTGGACTATTCAGACGCTTGAGGATATGTTACGTGCTTGCATTATAGACTTCAAAGGTAGTTAGTATGATAATTTACCACTCATAGAATTTGTCTACAACAATAGCTGTCACGCTAGCATTCAAATGGCACCGTTCGAGGCTTTATATGGTAGGAGATGTAGATCTCCCATTGGATGGTTCGAAATTGGGAAAGCAGAGTTGATAGGGCCAGACCTCATGCATCAGGCCATGGAAAAAGTTAAAATCATTAAGGAGCGGTTGAATACTACTCAGAGTCGTCAGAAATCCTATTTGGATGTTCGTCGTAGGGATTTGGAGTTCAAAGAAGATGATTGGGTATTCTTGAAAGTTTTCCCCATGAAAGGGGTAATGCGATTTGGTAAGAAAGGGAAATTGAGTTTGAGGTATGTCAGACCGTACAAAATCATTCAGAGGATAGGTGAGGTGGCGTACAAGGTTGAGCTACCACCTGAGATGTCATTAGTACACCCGATGTTTCATGTGTCTATGTTGACGAAAGTAGTTGGAGATCCAACACTCATTGTTCCGGTTGAGACCATTGAGGTAAATGAGAAATTGACTTACAAAGAAATTCCGGTTTCTATTATTGATCGACAAGTCTGAAAATTGAGAAATAAAGAAATTATCTCAGTAAAAGTGTTGTGGCGAAACCAACAGGTTGAAGAGGCTACTTGGGAGGCAGAGGAAGAAATGAAGAAAAAGTATCCTTATTTGTTTGAATGACCATGTATTTAAAATTATGATCTAGGAAAAAATTATAAGACTTACTTTTTATGAATTTTATATCATATGAACAATTGGCATTAAGGGTGTTCCTTTCTGGATATATATTGCTTATGAGATCACATTTGGTGTTGTTTTGTATTATGTTACGTCGTTGGAATACGTATATGTTGTTAGGATACGTTTCTGGGGCTCTCTGACAGGTGGATAGGCCTAGTTACAAGGGAAACTCTCGCGAAGTGTTTGGAGATTTTGGGAGTTAGTCAAATATGGGGTTACTCGAATGTGGTATGAAACAAATTGATTTGCATAAGATGCTAATGACAGATTTTTACCCTCATTCGAGGACGAATGATCCTAAGCGGGGGAGAATGTAATACCCCGAAAATTTTTGAAGTACTTAAGTGTAAAGCCCGGTAAAGTTTGCAAAGAAAATAATATTTTATGGTGCCGGGCTAGGCTTACGTGTTTGAGGATCGTAGAAATTCATTTTGGGTTTAACAATGCAGCGGAAAGTAAAGGAAAAGTTTTGGCGGAAAAGTGTATTTATGCGGTCCATTATGCGATCGCAGAACCACTCTGTGGACCGCATAATGGCTGCAGAGTGAGGCAGTTAATTGGGTCAGTTGGAAGCAACTATGCGATCGACTATGCGACCGCATAACTGTTATGAGGTGCATTATGTGACCGCATAATACTTATGTGGATCGTATAGTGACCGCATACACAGACAGTTCTTTTGGCTATTTTATAACAATCATGCGACCGATATGCGGTCCGAATATCGGTTATGCGATCGCATACCTTGTTCCGGAGCTCCATTTTTGGGTTTTTAAAATCCGACCTTATTTCGTTAAATACACTCTTTGGGCCATTTTTGAGACATAATCTGATATTTTAGAGTGAGAGAGAGTACCCTAGAGTGAGAAGGTGTTCTTCAATAAATTTTCTTCAATTCTTGCTCAAGTTTTGGATGATTAAGAAGGGAAGCTCACTAGGTCTTCATCCTAGAGGTAAGATTCTATACCCTAAACCGTAATTTCGAAACTTTCTAAAAATGGGTAACTAGCAAGATAATGTTTGGGCATGAGAGTTGTTTATTTTACATGCATGTGTTATCAAAGGGTGTAGGAAGATTGTTGAGCTAACAATGGTAAATATTGGGTTGTGGGATGATGGAATTCTCCATAAAAGGGACCTTGGAACCTTAATGCACACTTAGTGTTTGATAAAATGCTCAAATGAGCTCGAACCATGATCACCTTCCTAATTTCGATTCAATTTGTTATATTTCTACAATAGATTGAAGTTGCTAAGAATTCCGAAACATTTAAAGTGTAAGGAAGCTCAAGTGAGGTATGTTGGCTAAACTCTTCTCTTAGAATTGAATCCCACGATATTCATGTAAATTATGTAAGTCCCGAGTGATTCATTATGAAATTGGCTATTTCGAATAAGATTGGGTTGAATGATATATGTTCAACAAGTATCCAAAATGCTCTATTCATGTTATGTTACCAATTGAGGATGTGTTAAAATATGGGCTGTGCATTAATAATATTTCGAATTTAAGTGAGGTTCAAATGAAGGCTATTATGTCAAATTTTGTGAAATATCTCTATGTGTATTACACTCTAAATTGCTCACATGTGTACTATACATTTTGATTTGAATTATGTTTGTTGTTGATGATGAGGATGATATTTGAAATTGATAACGTGAGCATGAAATACTGAATATGGCCAACGTGCGAAGAATGATCTTATAATTATGGCCACTATTACCAATGAAATGAAAAGATGTGAAAGTATTATGAAATGCGATGATTGATATAAAAAGGTTGATATGTCAAATAAGACAGCGTAGCCCGTCGGGTCGTGATCGGACACCATGCCGCACACATGGTGGTGACTGTGCTGGAAATTGTAATTGAAATTGTGATTCTGGTCGATGTCCCTAATGGATAGCCTAATCGATCGGGTCGTGATCGGACTCCGTGTTAAAGACGGTGGTATTGATATCGAGAGAAATTATGGTTGATGTCTCTACTGAGATAGCCTAGCCGATCGGGTCGTGATTGGACTCAGTGCTAAGAGTGCGGTGGTACTGGTTTGAATAATGGTATTGTGAATAGTGATATTGGTATGGTGAATAATGGTACTGGTATTGTGGATAATGGTATATCGATACCAAAAAACTCCCAATGTGAGATATGGAAATTAATTTGAATATTGTCTTGATCCTAAATTGAGATTTGATGTTAATTAAGGCTTTCATTGATATTATGATAATCTTATTTGTATTATTTGTCATTCTATTGAGAGGGTGTTTAGTTATACATAATAGTGCTATTCGACAGTACTAACGTCCCTTTTGCCGGGGCGCTGCATCTTTCAATGGATGCAGGTAGTTTCACAACAGGAGATATTGGTCAGTGATACAGTGCACCTTCTTCCTAGTTGACTTGGTGAGCCCCACTTCATTCCGGGGTCATGAATCTTTTGTACTTTGTGTATTCTGTTTGAGGTATAGCCGGGACCCTGTTGCCGGCATTATTATTGTACTCTTCTTTATCTATAGAGGCTCCGTAGACATAGTGTAGGTTTTGTATTGGTGCTGGGAAAGACAAACTATGTTATGTTATGATTGTATTACTTGTCCATTTGAGACTTTAAAAATGGTGAAACTTTTGGTAAGAAATAGGTAATTGCAGACATGACCACTTTGTTGTCTAATTAAGTAAAATATATATTCTCTTTATTCATGAATGAGTTTGGGTAGAAGGAATCTAACAGGCTTGCTCGATCGGGTTCACTCGGTGGAGCGCTAGTCGCGCTCCTCGGTTTTGGGGCGTGACACTAGGACCCCCTCCGGAGTTTGTAACACACCCCCAATGAGCGCGGTTGATATTATTGAGGGATGGATCTTCTCTGTACATGGAATTTCTGAAGTACTTGATACCCGGAGATAGATCTTCTCCACAAGGCTAGATTGGCCTTCCTCGGTACTGGGTGACTTATAGTCAATGATTTATATGTTTTGGGATGGATCTTTCCTAGGTCGTATGGGCCATATACAATACCGAGTGGTTAATCATTCGAGAGTGTGAGCACATGCATCACATACAACATATGCATTGGCATGTAGAGATAGCTGAGTTATGTTCTTTACACTGTTCAGATCTGCTTCACTTTACTGTTTGAGTTGCCTATTTAATTTGGAAGCATGCCTACATTTTTGTTCAGTTATTTCTATTTTATCGGTACCGGTTGAGTTCCTCACTACCTTTCAGTCCAAAGTTTGGACTTGTTACTTACTGAGTTGGATGTACTCACGTTACTCCATGCACCTTGTGTGCAGATCCAGGCATTTTTGGTTACGGCGGCAGTTGCTGATTGCGGCTTCAGAGTTCAGAGACTACCAAGGTAGTTGCACAGCGTTCACATGCCTTGACTCTCCTCCTTTATCACTAGTTGTATTTTCAGTTTATTTTTCTAGACATTAGAGTGGATTGTATTCTAATTTAGACGCTCATGTACTCTGTGACACCCTGGTTTTGGGATGGATTGTATCGTATTTTGGATATTTCTATTTTCAAAAAGGCTTTTCTAAATTATTAAATTGCTTCCGTCTTTATGTTCAAAGATTTTTCTGTGTTGGGATGTTGAGTTGTGGCTTGCCTAGATCTACGATAGGCACCATCACGACGGGGTAGGTTTTGGGTCGTGACACTTAGGATTTTACTTCTGAGATACATCTTTTATTACTTGTATTATGCTATTATGAACTGTTGTGGGATATTGGTATTGGACCCGACCTTGTGTTAGCTCGTCACTAATTTCAACCTAAGGTTAGGTTTATTACTTATTGAGTACATGTGGTCGGTTATACTCACACTACACTTCTGCACCTTGCGTGCAGATGTTAGTTGCTGATGTTGCTGTGTTCGATGGGAGCTGGATCGAAGATGTACCTGCGTCCTGGTTGTAGCTGCCTCTTGTTTGTGGTAGCCTTAGATATATAAAACTCTATTTATGTACTTTTCAAACAGACTATGTATTTATTTCATTTCGGCTTTGTAAACTCTATTTTTAGAAGCTCATGATTTGTACTACCAGTCCTTGGGGAATGTATAAGATTCAGATATTTCTTTACTTAATCGCTTTATTAATTATTATTGGAATTGGTTAGAGGTTAATTGGCTTACCTAGCGGGTTAGGTTAGGTGTCATCACGACTAGTGGATTTGGGGTCGTGACATTGCTAAGTCAGCATTTTATTATGAGGACTGATCAAAAGGCCCTAAAGTACCTCTTACGGTAGAAACTTCACACTGATTCCCAGATCAGGTGGTTGTCCAAACTTCTCCCCTTTGACTTTGAAGTTCAGTATAAAAGGGGAAAAGAAAACATGGCTGCTGATTCATTATGTAGAGTTCAAGGTACTGAACTCATGTCCTTACTTATGAGTTCTGTGCAGGCTGATCTTTGGAAGGAAATTTAGGATAGCTGGTATACAGATCCTGATCTTTCTAACCTCATTGCTTCTCTCAAACACACTCCACAAAAGCAATTTACTTGGATTAATCAGCAGCTTAGAAAAAAGGGAAAACTTTTGGTAGGCAATGATGCTGCTCTGAGAACTAAAATTCTCACAGTTTGGCATTCCTCCCTTATTGGTGGGCACTCTAGCATTGATGTTACTACAAGGAAGCTTCTCTCTTATTTCTATTGGAAAGGTATTAGAAGTGACATTGTGAATTTCATTCACAAGTGTACTGTCTGTAAGAGAAACAAGTATGATACTACTGCTTCTCCTAGTCTTTTGCAGCCTCTTCCTATCCCTGCTCTTTCGGGGACTGGCATTACTATGGACTTCATTGAGGGCTTACCAAAGTCTAAAGGAAAATCAGTCATTTGGGTAATCATTGACAGGTTAACCAATCATGCTCACATCCTTGCCTTATCTCACCCCTACACATCCCAATCTTTTGTCCCTATATTCTTAGATAACATTTTCAAACTTCATGGATTCCTAGCTTCAATCACAAGTGATAGCGGCCCCATCTTTATCAGCACTTTATGGAAGGAATTCCTTACTGCTCAGGGTGTTGCCTTACAAACTTTCACTGCTTATCACCCACAAACAGATGGCCAATCAAAGGTACTTAATCGTTACTTAGAAACATACCTACATTATTTCTGTACAGATTCACCTGCAGACTGGTCCCTTTTCCTCTCCTTGGCTGAGTGGTGTTACAACACTAGACCTCACTTTGCCATTCAGACTTCCCCTTTTGAACTCTTATATGGATACCCTCCTCCTCTTCATCTTCCCTCCTTACCAGGTGATTCTGATTCTACTTCTATTGAAGAAATCACACTGCTTCGTGAGTTCAAACTTTAGCTGGCCAAATTCCACCTTACTCGAGCCCTACAAAGAATGCAAGCCCATGCTAATGCCCATAGGTCTGATAAATAGTTCAAAGTGGGGGATTGGGTCTTTGTCAAACTCCAACCTTATAGAAAGTCCACACTTTCTCCCTTCCCTTACCACAAGCTCACTTTAAGATACTTTGGTCCCTACCCTATTGTTGAAAAGATAGGTGTGTTAGCCTATAAACTCCTCCTTCCTCCTGAGGTCTTGTTGCATCTTACATTTCATGTGTCTCAGCTGGAATTCTGTTATGAAATCCCTCCCACTATTATTCACCCTCCTGTTTTTAATCTAGCCAGCAAGTATTGCCCTTCTCCTGAAGCTGTTCTTGATCGTAGATTGATTAAAAGAGGTAATAGGGTTGTCTCTCAGTGCTTGATCAAATGGACAGGCTTAGATTCTTCCTATGCTACCTGCGAGTTGGCCTTTGCTTTGAAAGCTCAATTTCCTTCCTTCACCCTTGAGGACAAGGGTGTTGTTTATCCGGGGGGTATTGATACGAATATTAGGGGTTAAGGGTGGAACCATTTGAATTTTAGTTGATTTAAAGTGGCGGAAAAAGTAGTTAGCAATTTTATTTCAAATTCAGTATTTCCTTTTGTTGTATTTCAAATTCCAACACTTATAAATAGAGCATGGTATTTGTAATTCACACAATTATTATGATATAAGAAAATCTGAGTTCATCTCTCTCCTTCTCTCTCTTTCTGTATCTCTGCTTCATTGTCTTCTCCTATGCCTTTTTTCTCTTCTTTTGCTACTGTTCCATTGATTTATTAGCTGATACTCGATAATTGAGTATCACAGACCAAGGAATATAAGGATTTAGCTAATGGTATAGAGAAAAACAAAGATGGCTCCCTTTATTTATGAGTCGTAATAGTAGGTATTAAGTAAGCAAAAGTAAACTATGTATTAGTTTTAAATTGAGAATCTTACATAAATGTCTCAAATAAGTCCTTACTTACCAACCTATAGTCATTAATCATAAACTTACCAAAACTAGTCAAGCACATATAAAACTTGAAAACTTAAATAAATAGATTCTTTGTCTCCAAAAATCACACACAAAGATCTCGTTGCATATTTGTTAAGCGTGATCAACAACATTAGATATAAGACAGAAAGAAAATTTCATGGATGAGGTATCAAATAAGATGATAAAATACAAATATATATATATATATATATATATATATATATATATTCAAGATTCCAAAAATCTAAGAAAAAAATGAACTTTTTCAATGGGTATAGTTGAAATTCATTGAAAACATATAGATGAGTCAATATACAAAATTTGAGGAAGATTGGATGTGATTTGGTATGGTTAAAATCGATTTCAAATTTGTTTTTCTGTGACACATGTATCTAACATGTATCACGCAACATGTATACATGGATATATATGTGATACACATTTGATACAAATATGATATATATATGATACACAAATGATACACATATCATTTTTTTATGTTCATCTTCTATTTCAAATTTTCAATTGAAACCACATCAAAACTCTACCAAATCATCCCTAAATTGAGATTCGAACTCCTTAAGATGTACCTAATCTATTCTAATAACACACACTCAAAAGAAAGCAAAAGTTTAATTTTTTGGCTACAAATATCTAATTGGCTAATATTAGTATTATTTTAAGAATTGACTATTTTTTGTAATAAGCTACTTATAAATGGACATAGCTGATAGTTTTTCTTTTAAATTTAAGCAAATCACAGAAGCTCTTGACAGACATTTATTTATTCAAAATCTTATTTCATTCAAGGTGATTAAGAGGTCTGAAACTTCCAAGTTCCATCTCATTCAAGTGCTGCATTATGAAAATAATATGGACATAATTTTTTAAAATACATAAAATTCTCTTTGTTAGTTTACGTGAACTTATTTTCTTTTTAATCCGTTAAAACAATAAATCGCTTTCTGAGTGGCGGACCTACATTAAAGCCACTGGATGCTTAGGCACCCATTATTTTTTATCCAAACACTATTATATATTGAAAACTAGTAACAACATATAAAGGTATTGTCTAAGCACCCAACCTTATAAAGTATTTCTAGATTAAAGGTAGTTGAGCACACACGACTTAAAAAGTTTAGGTCCACCATTGCCCTTTCTAACTTTTTTTTTTCCGAAGTTTTTATAGTCACCATAATTACTATGACATATTTAAGATTGTGCCTAGTTTCAAAAACATTATAACCATACAAAAGTTATGGCTTGTTTAAGATCACAAGTTTTAAGTTTTTATTTATTTTCTAAACTTCGTATCAAGTTAATTAACTTCATATAAATTGAAATGAAAGGTGTAACTAAATAGTACTAATTAATTAGGAGGAAATGTTTAGTGCGACAACTTAACTTAAAGGATCAATTGTTAGTAATACTAGTTGCTTGTCATTTTCAGTTAAAATTCAGAAAGGACTGCAAATAAAAGACCCCTCCATGTGCGCACACGTAAATTCCTCTATCCAGTCCACTCTTTGTCACAATCGTTTTGATTATTTCCTCTGTTTCTTACTTCTTCTTCTTCAGATTATATATTGAATAATGATTTTGATAGTCAGAGTAATGACTACGATGCTGACATTTTAACTACAAAATGGATTAAAAAAACATAAAAAACAACAACAACTCTTAACGATTATCTTTAATATAATCCTAGAAAATACTGAAGAAATCACTTGGAAATCACCAATCAATGCAAGTTGCCAATAAAGAAATGTTTCTAAAGAACCAATTATAAAGAAAATTAATATTAATTGTTGCTTGATATAATCCGAGTTAAGCACAACTACAGAATATAAATAACAATAATTAAATATAAAAATTAAAGATAGATTTCGATTAAAGTAGTCGAAAATAGTATGAATAATTAAAACAGAAAAAGGAATTGTATACGGTCGAAATCGTGTTCGCCTGCGACATAGCAGGATAGGATCGGAACGTGACAACCAAAAACTGAAGATCGACCCCGAGTCCCACCGATCTAGAACCCGAGGTCAGAACGCCTGCCTTCGAGAATATTGAATCCGTAATCCCGGAGTCGACCTTAGCCCCGATCAAACTCGAAGAAACATTATTAGCATAACCAGCAGAAAATCGAAATATCCGTAACCGGTCGGATATTACAGCGAAAATCTCGGCGCGTATCAGTAAGGCACCAGCAATCAGCTAATCTAGGGATTTTTACCTTTTATAGAATTTTATCTAAAGTAGGGTTCCTCTACTATATAAAGGGGAGTCTGATAATTCATTGGGCATATTGTAACACGCATTCCAAAGCAATACATTATTATTCTCTTTAAGTTCTTATTCCTCTGTCTTGATATCTATCGAAATACGTTCGGCTCGAGGGCGGCTAACCTTCCAAGGCTGAAACTGTTCAATTCGTGTTGTTTGCATTTACTTTATTATTATTTATTTCAATTGAGGTCTAATTTATCATTTTGTATCAAGTTAGTCCATGTATCCATAAAACCACTTACAAATTCAATTATTATCCGATTTTGAGGGTAAATAGTTTGGCGCCCACCGTGGGGCTAAGGATAATAGTGGTTATTTGATACAAATCTCCTTAACACACAATACTTTACACTTGTTCTTTGAAGTGTCTCTAATTTCAGATTAAAACTCAAAATGTCGAACTCTCAATCAGCACCCCTACATGTTGATAACTAGTCCGATTATCACGGTGAAAATAAGAACATAGCGCCCGGTGACGAGATACCTCCCGTTGATCCCATCGGAATTCCGGTCGCAGAGTCAATTGACGCTAATTCGCATGTGGCTATCGACACAAACCTAGCTACCGACCCCGAGAATAACGTCCGTGGTGGAGCCCGATCGGCGGCTCAAAATACACAAAATGTTGGCGGAGACGAGATCAGACTAAGGGTGATCTTCGAATTGCTGCAGGCTCAACAGGCGGCGATAACTCAGTTACAGAACCAAAGCCGCGCACCGAGCAGAGTTGAACCCGATCCACCCCGGGAAGCCACCCGTAAGGATGAACCAGTCACTGAGAGGTCAAACAAAAATGAATCGGGGACTAACTTCGAGATCATAAAGATGCTTGAAGGACTGATAAAACGAGTTGAATCAGGGGAAAAGAAAATCGAAACTAATGATAAAAAGGTGAAAACCTACAATCCAGGGTTGACAAAATCCCAGGAGCACCGCCGATATTGAAAGGCCTGGATTCCAAGAAGTTCATGCAAAAACCATTTCCTCCAAGTGCGGCTCTCGGGGGCACGAGACCTATTAGGCAATGCCCGAACCGTAAAGGCTACGGCCATCCCCACTCGGGAACTGTTATCTTAGGCAAGCCCAAATTACTCGGGGTAACAAGCCCACTGGGCAACACCCGAACTAAAGGATATGGCCATATTAAAATGGCTCGGAGACGTCCGAGACCCATAACAAAAAACAAGGCCTTCAAAATTTTATAACCGGTTCTAAAGGCTACCTTCGGCAAACTATAATCTAAAAAGTCATAAGTACTTTGGGAAAAAAAGTTTCTGGTCATACTGAACCCCCACGATGCCTTAAACAAAAAATGTCAAAGGCAAGGCCTGTTCGAACCTCCGAACATGTCCTAACTAATTTATGCTAAGGCATTTCGATCTTTGCAAACATAAAGAATAAAGCAAAGGAAAGCAAAATTCTTAAATTGTCGAAGGGAAAAACAAGACTTGTATATTATATACAGTCTTTACAAAGGCCAAATGGCCTTAACAAAAATTACAAAAGTACACAAGTACATAAAACAAAAAAACAAAAAATTCTACAAAGGAGTCTAAATAGACCGGTCTTCTCCACCCTCGGGTCTATCGGAACCCTTAGAGTCTTCTTTTTCTTCTTCTTCAGGGTAGGCCAACTTCTTGGCCTCGGCCTCGAGCCCCTGAGCGATTTTGATCTCGGCCGATAGATCGAAACCCCGAGCAAGAATCTCTTTGAGGACCTCTCTTCGCGACTGCCGCTTCTCATAATAAACAATGTCCTTCAAGCAGTCCTGAGCCGCCTCGGCATCGGCCTTATATTGGGCCACCATCTCGTCATAACCACCGCGGTCGCTAACTTGGCCGTCTCAAGTTCCTTGGCCATAATTTTTCGATCAGAGGCAGCAGAACTTAGCCGAGACTGGACCTCAGCTGAAGTTAGTTGTGCCCGAGCAACCTCTTTTTCTGAGGCCAGACAATCCATCCTGCCCCTCCATTCGTCGGTCTTGGCCTTGACAACATCCATCTCAGCTCGCAGTTGACCGATCTAATCAATGTTTTGTTGGACCTACGGATTCTGATCATTAGTCACCGAGCCTAGCTCTTCATCACTAACCTCAAATATTTTTACCTGCTCGACCAAGTCGGCATGCTCCTTTTGAGCCACCTCCAGCTCAGCTCGGAGGCTCTTAACCTCCCCCTCGCATTGCTCATTGAGAATTTTGTACATATCTCTCTTCTCAATAAGCTCTTTGGCTTTGGCCTCGAGGAGATTCAGCTCTTCTCGATATCGGAGGAAGGTCTCGTGGTCAAGCACTGAGGCCTGAAAATACAAGGAAAAATATTAAGATCATTAAGTAACCAAAGCTAGAAAATGAAAAGGTTTTGTAACACCTTGCCCGATTCAATGCCTGTTGTGCTTCATTGAACAAGCATAGAGATCCCACCTCGTTTATCTTTGACTGGTCTTCTTCAGTCACTAGGCACCAGAGATAACTAGCTACCCCAACAGGCGCGGAAAGGACCCGGGCATCCTCCGAAACAGAGATAATGGTCTACCTCTTCCGATCGGGATCGGCACTCGGGGCAAGTAATCGGTTGACCAATCTCAGGCTCGAGCTAGACCCAATTGTCCCCGAGGGCAAACTTCTTCTTGGTAATTCTAGATCACCCTATTCGGTGACATCCTATGTGGCAATAGAGTCTACGCCTTCAAAAATGCTTTGGAGGGGATCGTTCGCTCCTTGGACCCCCTCATGTGAACGCTCCTTTGCCACTTGAGCTTCACCGAATATTGAGTCCGTGAAGGAAGGCGATCTAGTTATATCGATGACATCGGGTGGAGCAGAACCGGTGTTTTGAGGGTTCTCAATCCTCACTGATGCATCGACCTCTGGGAGGGATTGGCCTCTATCATCCCCCCTTCGGTTGACGCCCATTATTCAGGGACCGATGTCTCCCGGGCCACTAAAATCTCATCCTCTTTAGACTCGTCCCTGAGCCGATAGAGGGAGTACGAATCAAGTATTCGGGAGATGGAGGTTTCTTTTGGCTTTAGGATGAGCCTCCTCCTTGGTTTCTTTTTCTCCAAGCTCGGAGAACTCGAAACACTTTTTCTCTTCTTCTCTTCACCCTATTTCGGAGCTGGGGACTCTGTGGGGAAATTGTCACTATCGGATGGGGGCCTCATTTGGACGTCCTTGGGTAAACCAGCAAAAAGAAATAAAACAAGTAAGGACTTAATCATGCAAAGGGGAAACCAAATATCACCTATGAAAGAGATCTCACTGTGCGAACGGGCCTCCCATCGGGCCTTTGAATGTTTGCGCTATGAGCGCTCGGAATAAGGCCTTTGCGATATGATGCCCTCAACCCACTCCTTAAGTTAAGGAACTACGTTCGGGATTCGAGAAACAGCTGCACAATCACAGAACACTGATAAGAAGGAAGGAAAATGGCGATAAATAAAACCTTTGAAGCAAAATTATATGCTTATGTTTCATGTTCCATTTCTGAGGGAACGGCATGTGCTCGGACGGGATCAAGTCTGAGGTCCTCACTCGGATGAAACGGCCTAGCCAACCTCGATCCCTATCTTCATCGATACTCGAGAATACAGCTTTATTGGTCCGACAGGCGAGCTTGATCAGTCCCCCCGGTAGAGTCGAGGACTGTATAAACGCATAAGGTGGTCGATCGTGAAAGGACACACTTCGATCTTAATTACGAAGAAACGGTGGAGGATTACGATCCTCCAGAAAGAAGGATGAATTTGACCGAGGGTTACCTCGTATCGTCTGCAGAAGTCGACAATAACCGGGTCCAACGGGACCAACGTGAAGGGGTAAGTGTAAACACTTAGAAATCCCTCGATGTGGGTGTTGATGGTTTCGACAGGTTCGGGAACCACCACATGTTTGTCAACCCAGTTATAATCCTTTTTGACTTCGGAGAGGATATCCTCGGTGATTGAGTAGATGTACCTCGAGACCTCCTCACATCGGCCTGGTACGGAGGAGGACTTTTCGAATTTAAAATCAGCATTGACCGGGCATCACCCCCAGGATGAACATTTTTAGAGGAGGTTTCGGTGGTGGTTCCTCGACAGCAGTACGTAAAGCGGTCTCTTCGGTAGGCAGACATGAGGTAGAGGGACTTTCTTTTTGGGGAATGATTTTGAAAGTTTTCGCCATTTCTTTATACAGAGGAAATAAGGAAAAAAAGGAAATTAAAAGAGTACACTCGGTGGTTTGAGAAAAGGATGAATGAGAGTTCTTATAAAAGATCTCAAAGTAACAAGAATATAAGTGCTTAGAAGTATTGAAATTTCTTAGGAACGAGGGAAGAAGGTTTGAATGAACAAATGAGGAGGCATTTATAGTTTTCCAGCGACGATTCACATCTAGGAATGGCCGACCAGCAACTGACAAGCATTTAATTCCATTAAAACTTGATTGACGAGACGTTTCAACTATTTTGTCGTTTCTGTCACGGGGTATCAAATTTAGGATCAGAAGCTCATGTCGTTTCTCCTCGTCTACTCTCCGAAAAATGAGGGGACTATCTGTATACGGTCGAAATCGAGTTCGCCTACGACATGGAATGATAGGATCAGAATGTGACAACTAAAGACTAAAGATTGACCCCAAGTCCCACCGATCTAGAACCCGAGGTCAAAATGCCTGCCTTCGAGAACAGTGAGTCCGTAATCCCGGAGTCGACCTTAGCCCCGATCGAGCTCGAAGAAACATTATTAGCATAACCAGCAAAAAACCAAAATATCTGTATACGGTCGAATATTACGGCGGGAATCTCGGCGCATATTAGTAAGGAACTAGCAATCAGCTAATCTAGGGATTTTTACCTTTTATAGAATTTTACCTAAAGTAGGACTCCTCTACTATATAAAGGGGAGTCTGATAATTTATTGGGCATATTGTAACATGCATTCCAAAGCAATACATTATTATTCTCTTTAAGTTCTTATTCCTCTGTCTTGGTATCTATTAGAATACGTTCGGCTCAAGGGTGGCTAACCTTCCAAGGCTAAAACTGTTCAATTCGTGTGGTTTGCATTTACTTTATCATTATTTATTTCAATTGCGATCTAATTTATCATTTTTTATCAATTTAGTCCGCGTATCCTTAAAACCACTTACAAATTCAATTGTTATCCGATTTTGAGGGTAAACAAGAATCTAAAATCCTAAGTGAACATCTCAAGCAACAATAAAAGTTAATCTGACCGCCTCCAAAAAATAACGAAATAGAAATCCTACATATAAAGAAAGGAGAAGGAGATTACCCTTAAGAACCTAATTCTTGAAAACTTGTAATTCAAAGTCGAATTCGAGCTAAGAGGTTCAAAATCTCTCTCAAGAGTTCTTTTTGTGTCAAAATGCGCTAATTGGCTAATAAACTAAACTTGGACTATTTGTATATGGGTAAAATTGGGGGTATTGTATACCCCTATTCCCCGGTGAAGAAAACGAAAGAAGGGATGGACGCACGAGATCGAAATCGAGGTTGGGAACCCTTCATATCGAGACCCATGATAGGTGGACGATGTGTTCATCATCGGGCATAATAAAGCGACGCTCCTCGGACCTAGAACGACTTCTAAAACATCGGGAAACTCAATAGACGGTTACATATGACAGATAAAGGGGCGTGATATTCATACCTAACTAGATATTACGGCGCAGATCTCGCTTGATGTCGGTTACGGATCAGTAATTAACAAAAAAGGAAGATTTTTACTTTTTTAGACTTGTACTAAGGATAAAACTCTCCTACTATATAAAGGGGAAGTATTTCTTTGACAATGCACATTCTAACACGCGAAGCAAAGCAATACAAATTCATTTTCTGCTTTTTAGCTACTGCAAAAGTTCTTATTTAATTGTCATGTTCTTCATTCACAACTAGGCTCGAACCAAAGGTCCAATCGAGGGCAAATTTATTGTTCAACCTAGATTCGGGATAGGACATCACATTACAACTGGTTTGATCGTTTATTTTATTTTTAACTCGTTTATCTAATATTCTTGCTTATTTGTGTTGAGTCAGTCCATGTATCCTTAAAACTGCATACAAATTTAATTGTTATCTGATTTTAAGGTTAAACAGTTTGGCACCCACCGTGGGGCTAAGGATAATACTGTGATTTGATACAAATCTCCATAACACACCCAATTTTATGCTTGTTCTTTAAAGTCTTAATTTCAGGTGATCTTAAAAATGTTGAATTCTCAGTCTGCCCACTTGAACATTGACAGTGAGTCTGGCCATCATGGAAAAAATAATAATTTGTTGCCTAGCAACGAGGTGCCTACTACTGATCCCAACGGTGTCCTAGTTGCCGATCTGGTCGATGCTAACTCACAGGTGGTCATCGACGTCAATCTGCTAATTGATCCTAAAAACAGCATTCGCGGAGAACCCTGACAAACAGCTCGAGAAGCGGCCAAAGGCGAAGGTGATGGGTTAAGCCTACGGTTAATCTACAAAATATTGCAGGTTCAACAGGCGGCGATAGCACAGCTACAGAATCAAAGCCACGCCCCCAGCAGGATTGAGCCCAAACAATCTCGAGAGAGCACCCGAAGAAATGAACATATCACCGAGAGACCGGGTGAAGCCGAGCCCGGGGTCAATCCCAAGATAATGAAATTTCTTGATGCATTAACGAGGAGGGTAGAGTCAGGCAAGAAGAAAATTTAGGCCAATGACAAGAAGGTGGAAACATACAATTCCAGAATCGATCAAATCCCGAGAGCACCCCCGATATTGAAAGAGGCGGATTCCAAGAAATTTATCCAGAAACCTTTTCCTCCGAGCGCAACACCGAAGTCTATCCCAAAGAGGTTTCGTATGCCTGATATCCCCAAATATAATGAAACCACGGATCCGTACGAGTATGTGAACTCCTATACATGTGCAATCAAAGGGAACGACTTAGAAGATGATGAAATCGAGTCGATGTTACTGAAGAAGTTTGGGGAGACTTTGTACAAAGGATCAATGATATAGTATCACAACTTACCTCCAAATTCCATTGACTCATTTGCTATGCTTGGGGATGCTTTCGTGAAGGCCCATGCCGGGGCCATCAAGGTCGAGACCAAAAAGTCAGACCTTTTCAAGGTTAAACAAAGAGATAATAAGATGCTTAGGGAGTTCGTGTCAAGGTTCCAGATAGAACGGATGGACCTGCCTCCGGTTGCAGATGATTGGGATGTCCAGGTATTCACTCAGGGGCTAAACCCCCGAAGTTCCTTAGCTTCTAAGCAGCTAAAACAAAATTTGGTAGAGTACCCGACAGTGACTTGGGATGACGTCCACAATAGGTACTAGTCGAAGATCACGGTTGAGGATGACCAACTCGGAGCTCCTTTTGGGTCTGTTTATCCCATAAGGGTCGACGACATGCCTAAGAGAGCCATTGATCAAAAGCCAAGGCCGGTCCGGGATCAATATCAACCATACCACGCGGACCGAAGGGGAAATGGGTTCGGGCGTCACCCCACAAGGAACGAAAAGAGAGGCGATCGAGGATCCAGTAGCCGAGGGATGATAAGCAAAAATGGTTTCGACAGGCCGCTCGGTAGTAGGGAAGCACTGAGATTATCAGAGTATAACTTTAACGTTGATGCTGTCAGCATTGTGTCAGCCATCGGGCGCATCAAACAGAGAAAGTGGCCTCGACCATTACAGTCTGACCCTACCCAAAAAAGATCCTAACTTAATATATAAGTATCATGTCACTCACGATCACAGGAACGAGGATTGCCGACAGCTAAGAGAAGACGTTGCCCGGTTATTCAACAACGGGCACCTCCGAAATTTCTGAGTGATCGAACCAAAAACCACTTAAGGAACATGGACGCCAACAAATAGATCGAACAAGAGGAGCTTCAGCATGTCATCAACATGATCATCGGAGGGGTCGATGTACCCCAAGGACCAATGATAAAGCGCACTAGAGTGTCTATCACGAGGGGAAAACGTACCCGAGATTATGTCCCGGAGGGAACCATTTTGTTCAGCGACGAGGATGCCGAGGGCATCGTGCAACCTCATAATGATGCGCTGGCAATATCTATACTTATTAATAAATCTTAAGTTAAACGTGTGTTGATTGATCTAGGTAGCTCGGCCAACATCATCAGATCAAGGGTCGTAGAGCAATTGGGGTTACATGACCAAATAGTGCCAACAGTACGGGTGTTGAACGGATTTAACATGGCATGTGAAACCACTAAAGGGGAGATAACCCTGCCGGTGAACACCATCGGGACGATCCAAGAGACAAAGTTCTACGTGATCGAATGGGACATGAGGTATAACGCTTTATTCGAAAGGCTGTTGGTTCACAACATGAGGGCATTACCATCGTCCTTGCACCAGGCATTGAAATTTCCTACACCAGGAGGAGTCAAGATGGTCTACGGAGAATAGCTGGCTGCAAAGGAGATGTTCGCAGTCAACGAGGTAATCTCGGTGCCGGCGGTTTCGACATCAAAGAACGCGGAGCCGACAAGAAAGTAAAAAATTAAATAGCAATCACTGATGCCGGTCTCGGCCGAACTGGAGGAACAAGAAATAGATGAGGAGGATGATTACGGAGTTCTGAGATCGTTCACAGCTCCTGATTACACCGACGCCACCAAATCGACGGTCGAAGAGTTGGAGCAAATCATATTAATCGAGCACCTACCAGATCAAAAGGTATATTTTAGCATGAGGTTAACCCCCGAGCTCAGTAAAAAAATCATTGATTTTCTTAAAGCTAACATAGATTGTTTTTCTTGGTCCCATCTTGACATGCCAGGGATCCCACCGGAGGTAACCACTCATAAGCTGAGTTTGGACCCGAAGTTCCATCCGATTAAGCAGAAAAGGAGGCCGCAGTCCGAGATTAGGCATGCGTTCATCAAGGACGAGGTATCCAAACTCCTTAAAATAGGGTCCATCCGGGAAGTTAAATACTCGGACTGGTTAGCTAACGTAGTGGCAATGCCTTAAAAAGGGAATAAGCTAAGAATGTGTGTAGATTATAAACACCTAAATAAAGCGTTCATTCTTTCCCTTTGCCTAACATCTATCGTATGATCAACGCGACGGCCGAGCATGAGATACTCAGCTTTCTCGTTGCATATTCCGGGTACAACCAAATTTGAATGGCCTAAACGATTAAGAAAAGACTTCTTTCATCACTAAATTTGGCACCTACTGTTATAATGTAATGCCATTTGGATTAAAGAACGCTAGTGCCACCTATCAACGCCTAGTAAACCGGATGTTCAAAGAACAGATAGGAAAAATAATGGAAGTTTATATTGATGATATATTGGTTAAGTCCCTGCGAGCAGAGGACCATTTGAAACATTTGCAGGAGACCTTCGACATACTGAAGAAATACAATATAAATCTAAACCCGGAGACGTGCGCATTCGGGGTCAGATCGGCACAATTCCTCTAGTTCATAGTATCCAATCGAGGTATCGAGATCAATCCCGACAAAATCAAGGCCATAGAGGACATCACCGTGGTGGACAATGTCAAGGCTGTTGAAAGACTGACCGGGCGCATAGCCGCCCTGGGGCGGTTTATCTCGAGGTCCTCGAACAAAAGCCATCGATTATTCTCACTGTTGAAGAAGAAGAATAACTTTTCCTGGACCCCAGAATGCCATCAAGCTTTGGAATAACTCAAACGGTACCTATCGAGTCCACCCCTGCTACACACGCCGAAGGCAGACGAACAATTGTACCTCTACTTGGTGGTTTCTGAGGTGGCGGTAAGTGAAGTCTTAGTCCGGGAGGAAGAAGGTATGCAATGTCCTATTTACTATTCTAGTAGAACTCTAGGCGAGGCCGAATCAAGGTATCCTCACCTGGAAAGATTGGCGCTCGCTTTGATAATCGCCTCCATGAAGCTAAAGTCATACTTTCAATGCCACCCCATATGTGTCGTGACCTCTTACCTACTAAGGAATATCATGCACAAGCCCAAGATCTCGGGCCGGTTGGCAAAATAGGGCTACAAAATTAGCGGGTATGATATCGAATATCAACCCCGAACCGCCATAAAATCTCATATTTTGGTAGATTTCATAGCCGACTTTACGCCGACCTCAATAGACGAAGTCAAGGGAATTAGTGTTAACCTCGGGAACCACTTCGGGAATCTGGACCCTTTTCACAGATGGTTCCTCGAACGCGAAGGGCTCCGGGCTCGGTATCGTACTAAAACCGCCTACGGGAAATGCAATTAGGCAATCTATTTGAACTATGCAATTGACTAACAATGAGGCCAAATATGAGGCCATGATTGCAGGTCTAGAGTTGGCTAAAAGCCTCGGGGCCGAGGTGATCAAAGCTAAGTGCGATTCCCTCCTCTTGGTAAATCAATTTAACTGGATGTTCGAAGTAAAAGAAGAACAAATGCAAAGGTACTTGGACAAATTACATGTAACCCTATATCAATTCAGGGAATGGACCCTGCAGCATGTACCCCGAGATCAGAACAATGGGGCCGATGCACTGGCTAACGTGGGGTCATTGGTCGATTATGATGAATTCAGTTTGGGAGCAGTAGTGTAGCTAATGAACTCGGTGATAGAAGAAGGCCACGCCGAAGTAAACTCAACTAGTTTAACTCAGTATTGGAGGATCAAATACATAGACTACTTGAAGGCATCAAAATTGCCTTTGGATCCCAAAGAATCGAGAGCCCTGTGCACCAAGGTTGCCAGATTTAGCTTGGTCGAAGGGGCATTGTTCAGGAGGAACTTCGATGGTCCACTAGCCAGATGCTTGGAATCAGGAGAGACCGAATACTCCATGAGATAAGTTCACGAAGGCACTTGCGAGAACCATTCGGGGGCAGAATCTTTAGTTCGAAAATTAATTAGGGCCGGCCATTACTAGACCAAAATGGAGAAGGATGCGAAGGACTTCGTACGGAAATGAGATGACTGCAAAAGACACGCCCCGATGATCCATCAATCTGGAGAAATGCTCCACTCGGTCTTGTCCCCGTGACTATTTATTAAGTGGGGAATGGACATCGTCGGTTCCCTGCCATGGGAACCCGGTAAAGCTCAATTCACACTATTCATAACCGATTATATTTCCAAATGGGTTGAGGCTCAAGCATTTGAAAAGGTCTGGGGATAGAAGTCATTGACTTCATCTAGGACCACATAATATGTCGATTTGGGATACCAGCCGAGATCGTTTGCGAAAATGGAAAATGATTCGTCGGCAGCAAGGTGAGTAAGTTGTTCGAAGATCACAAGATAAAGAAGATACTATCAATGCCTATCAGCCTATTGGAAATGGGCAGGTAGAATCAATGAACAAGACTATAATTCAAAACCTAAAAAAAGAGGTTGACCGATGTGAAAGGGAAATGGAAAGAGATCCTACCGAAGTCCTGTGGGCATACCGTACGACTTCAAAATCAAGTACAGAGGCCACCCCATTTTCCTTGGTCTATAGAGCCGAAGCCTTAATACCAGTCGAGGTGGGAGAACCGAGCCTCAGGTTCCAATATTAGATCGAAGAGCTAAACGGTGAGATCATGATCACGAGCATGAAAGTATTGGATGAAAGGCGAGAGGCCACCCTTTCCAGTTGGCCGCCCACAAGCAGTGAATAGAAAGGTATTACAGCCGAAGAGCCAGCTTCTGACACTTTCAGGTTGGGGACTTGGTATTGAGGAAAGTAACACTACATAGGAACCTGAACAAAGGGAAACTAGGCCCGAACTGGGAAAGACTGTATCGAGTTGTCGGAGTAACAGACAAAGGCTCATATAAACTCGAAGCGGGAAAAGACATACAACTACCGAACAACTGGAACGTAACTCACTTAAAGTGGTACTACTGCTTACGATCTCAATTAATTTTTAATCATGTTATAAATCAGACTAACGTATGCAGGTAATCGGCCAAGGACGAATGTGGCTTATTAGGTCTGAAAGCGCGTGTTGCACTCTTTTTTCCTTGAACCGGTTTTGTCTCTAATTGGGGTTTTTGGCAAGGATTTTAATGAGGAAACGGTAAAACGTGCTACCATAGATTTGAAGACCAACTTTAAGCTGGAATCGATGGTTGTTTTTATCAAATCAATAGTATCCAATCCCTCACAAGTTCAACCTCGAATACTGGTGGCCATTACCCCCTGGTTAAGATCTTTAGCAAGGGAAAATAAAATTGGATGTGCTAAAAGCTAAGGCTTGGTGGTTAGGATTCATTGTAAGAGTCAAACGGTCATATGAACCACGCCCACATAGTCCACTCTAGCCATCACATAAGTTTTTATGTGCCTTCGATCGTGTACCTTGCATACTAATCAATGAAAGAAATTTAGACTTCCCTTACACTTTGTTACTGCATATTTTGCTTATTCGATCATAGATCCTAAAGCCCACGGGCTACCCCGACTCGGGGACTATCAAGCCCATGGGCTATCCCTACTCGGGGGCTGTCGTCCAATGAAAATTCAAATGACCCGGGCTACCGAATCCCGGAGGTACCAAACCCATTAGGTGGTTCCTAAATATAAAAGTCTACGGTGACCCTAAAAACGGCTTGGAGACGTCCGAAATCCGTAACCAGAAAGTAAGGCCCTTATGAAAATTTAAACCTACTAAAAGGTTACCCTCGACAAAAACATCGTCTAAAAACACTTAAGTATCTTAAAAACCTTTGGTATCACCAAGGGTTCGAAGCCACAAGTAAATCAAAGTTGCATCTAAGTAGGGCTATGTTAGAACCTCCGAAAAATGGATGCTCCAGAACTACATCTGATTTTATGCTAAGGCATCAAAAACAATACGCAAATAGAAATTACAAGTAGATCCTGAAAAGGTAAACACACAGTATTGCCAGAAAGGGAAAAAGTTTATATACTCCAAAATATATTTACAAAGGCCCGATAGAATGGCGCAAAATAAAAAAAAAATATACATAAGGAAAAACTGGAAAAATACTAAGGTATCTATGCCTGGTCTTCACCAAGGCCCAACTCGTCGCCAGAACCGTCGGAGTCGTCTGAGCCCTCGAAACCCTCGGAGCCTTCAAGACCCTCAGGCTCGTATAGCTCATTTCCCTCGGCCTCGAGCCTCCTAGATTCTTCAATCTCATCCGATAGGTCAAAACCTCGGGCATCAATCTCTTTGAGGGTCTCTCTCCGATATAAACACTTTATGTACCCAGTCTTTATCTTTAAGCGAGTCTCGGCTGCCTCTACATCGTCCTTATAGTGGGCCACCATTTCTTTGGCATCAGTAGAGGTTACATCTAATTTGGACCTCAGTGCAGCATATTCTTGTCCGAGAGCATCCCGTTCCGTGACGACCGAACTCATTTGTGCCCGAAGATTATCATTCAGCCGAGACCACTTATCGGCTTTGTCCTTCGCCACCCGGAGTTGGTTTTTGACCGATGCCGGCTCCGCCTTCGCAACTTCCTTCTCTGTAGCTAGCAAGTCCATCCTGCCCTTCCACACTTCAGTCGTGGCCTTTACCTCGTCCATTTCAGCCCGCTGCTGGTCGATCAGGTCTATCTTCTGTTGGACCTACGAAGTTGTGTTGTTAGTCACCATGACTAGCTGCTCATTTTTTGCCTCAAAGATCTTTACCTTCTCAACTAGGTCGGCGTGTTTCCGCTTCAGGGTTGAGGCCTCCTTCTGAGCTTTTTCGAGCTCGACTTGTAAAATCGGGAGGTCTTTGAGGGCCTCATCCTGCTGCTCATTAAAAGCCTTGTACATGTCCTTCTTCTGGACCTGCTCTTTGAGCTCGAACTCGAGTTGGCTAATCTCCAAGTGGTACCGAAGGAAGCTTTCATGGTGAAGCATTGAAGCCTGAAAAACAATGAAGTTAGTAGAGAACATCAAACACCAAAGTAAGATTCACAAAGGGGTACAAAGGGATGACGCCTTACCTTGTTCAACGCCTGTTGCGCCTCGTTGAAGAGGATCGACGTGCCCACCTAGTTCATCTTTTCCTGGTTCTCCTCGGTCACCAGGCATCAGAGGTACCTGGCTACGCCCACCGGAGAAGATATGACCTACGCATCCTCCAGGATTATAAGAACGACCGTTCTCTTGCGCTCGGGGTCCACGCTCGGAGCAGGAAAATGCTTCACTAATTTTGGGCTCGAACTCGGCCCACTAGCTCCCGAAGGCACATCCTTCTTTGGGACCTCCAGGTGACCAAGCCCGAAACAATCCTCCATTGCGGCGATATCCATGCGGTCGAAAAATGTGTTGATGGCATCGTCTGGGCCCTGTGCTCCCTCGCTTGATTTCGCTTTGCCCTCTTGGGCCTCTTCGAGCATGGAATCGGTATAGGAGGGTGTCTCCACAATGTCAATGACACCGGTTGCCTCCTTTGGAACATGAGCGACTTCCTGGGAGGCCGCAGCCTCCGTCCCTCCCTCTGGTTCCCGAGTTAGTGAGGGATTGACCTCATGGTCCTCTTTCTCAGTCGTCGCCTGGTCCCCCTCATTAAGGGTCGACCCATGAGCGACGAAAAGATCATCATCTTTGGGCTCGTCCCTGAGCTGGTAGAGAAAATTAGGGTCTGGTACCCTAGACTTGGTGCTCCTCTTAGTTTTTCGGACCCAGATGGTCACCTTCTTCTTCTTCTTCTTCTTCTTCTTCTTCTTCTTCTTCTTCTTCTTCTTCTTCTTCTTCTTCTTCTTTGCCTCAGTGTCGGGGAACCCAAGGACTTTCTCTTCTTCTATCTTCTCCTCCTTTGCGGCAGCCTAAGGCTACATGTAAACGGAGGGTTTGGCAAGCGAGGATGGATTCTCGTCCTCATCTAGCGGCCTATGTTCGGTGGACTTAGGCAAACTTGTGAGAAAAGAGAAAGGGTTAGCACTGTGTAGGTTAAGAGAATGGTAATAATTATTCAAGGAAGAACCTCACCATGAGAACGGGCCTCCATTTGCCCTTCGAAAGCTTGCGCCATGCACGCTCGGAGTACGACATCTGCTTGCAGATCCCCTCGGTCCACTCCTTGAATCGGGGGATTGCATCAGGAACTTGGCCAACAACTGCACGACCTCAAACACATGTAATGAGAGAAGGAATAAAAAGAAAGGAATACTCAAGAAATACAATATTTACGGGATGCGTTCCACTTCTCGGGGAACAGCAGAAACTCTGGAGGGATCAGGTCTTTTGGTTTTCACCCGAACGATCATTCCATGCCAACCTCGGTCTCGGTCCTCGTCGATGCTCGAGAAAGGAGCCTTGCTTGCTCGGCGAACGAGCTTGATCAGTCCCCCTCAGAAGATTCGGGGACTGTACATGCAGAGTAGATGGTCGAGGGTGAACCGAGGGGCTTAAGTATTGTTCACTAAATAGTGTAAGAGGATCACGATCATCCAGAAGGATGGGTGGATTTGCCCAAGACACACCTCGTACCTTTTGTAGAAAGTAAGGACTATGGGGTCCACGGGGGAGAGCGTGAGGGGCTAACTATAAACACTCAAATACCCCTTCACGTTAGTAGTAATATTGTCATTGGGCCCGGGAACGACCAGATCCTTACCCTCTCATTTACAGTCCACTCGGACTACGGGTAGGGTTTCTTCAGTGACCGAGCGTATGTATCTCCATGCTCCCTCACCTCGGTCTTGTTGACTAGAGGCCTTCTCGGCCTTGAAGTCGTCCCCTATAAAGAAGCCCCCGGGTATGAAGCTCTTCACGGGAGGCTCCTGAGCCACTTAGGGAAAGGCTACCTCGGCATCTGCGGCGGGGTGGGAAGATGAAGGAGCAGCCTGCTGAGGCAATGACTTGAAAGTTTTTTCCATTATAATCTGGGAAATATGAAGGTCTGAAGAAAAATATGAACATTTGAAGATGGTATAAAGGTATGAAGGTCTGGGTTGAAGGTTCAAAGAAGATATATGGGGATTGAATATGAAGATGTGAAGGCTCAAAGAACAATATATGAACATATGAAGAAGTTAAAAGCCGTTAGAGAATTCGAGGGTAAAGTCTAGAATCGGAAAATGGAAGAAGTGAAAAAGCTGAAGCTTTTATAGGAGAAAATAAAATCAATGCGTGACGTTTCGCATTCGAAGGCAGTCAGCCGGCGACTAACACGTGTCCAAAGTCAAAATGACGTGATTGATGGGGCGTTTCGATTTACCCATCATCTCAGTTGTAACATACGAAGGAAGGAGCCGGGGTCCATCTATCGTTCTCCATCATTTCGGCAAACCTACTCTCCGAAAAATGAGGGGACTATATGTATATGGATAAAATCAGAGGTAATGTATACCCCGATTCTCCAGTGAAGAAAATGGAAGAAGAGCATGGACGCACGAGATCGAAATCTAGGCTGAGAGCCCCCATGGAAAGTGAATGATGTGTTCATCATCAGGCATAATAAAGCGATGCTCCCCGGACCCAGAACGAGTTCTAAAACCTCGGAAAACACGGTAAACAGTTACACACGACGGATAGAGGGTCGTGATATTCATACCTAACCGGATATCACGGCATAGATCTCGCGCGATGTGGGTTACAGATCAGTAATTATCGAAAAAGGAAGATTTTTATTTTTTTAGACTTGTATTAGGGATGAAACTCTCCTACTATATAAAGGGAAAGTTTTTCTTTGATAACGCACATTGTAACACGCAAATCAAAAGTAATACAAATTCATTTTCTCCTTTCTAGCTACTGCAAAAGTTCTTATTTAATTGTCATGTTCTTCATTCACAACTAGGCTCTAAGCAAAGGTCCAATCGAGGGCAAAATTACTGTTCAACCTTGGTTCGGGCTAGGACATAACATTACAACTGGTTTGATCGTTTATTTTATTTTAACTCGTTTATCTAATATTCTAGTTTATTTGTATTGAATCGATCTATGTATTCTTAAAACCGCGTACAAATTTAATTGTTATCCGATTTCAAGGTTAAACACTGTTATAAATACCAAATGGATAAAATACAAAAAGTGCCAAAATTAATTTTTCAAAAATAACTCGTGAGATCATGCGCGCTAGGGGTGTACGTAGGTCGGGTTAGTTCGGATTTTTCAATTACCAAACCAAACCAATGGTGTCGGTTTTCAAATCTATAAACCAAGCCAACAAAATCAGATTTTTCAATCTCGGTTTTTCTCGGGTTTTTGGTTTTGTTTTTTTAAATTTTCGGATTTTTTTCCGGAAAAGTCTTCTTAGTACAAAATATGTAACTTATGCTCCAAATATTTATTTAGTCCTAGTAAGATAGAAATATATAATGTATTTTCTAAGAAAATAACACAATAATATGAGATAAGTCATAGCATTATACTAAAATATTCAATAACAAAGATAATAAATTGTATATAGCAAATATTGTTAATTAATAAGCTATAATAAAAATTAACATAATCTAAAAATACTATATAAGTCAGGCTAAAATAAGTATAGCTAATCGGTACTGTTAATTACATAACTAAGCACTAGAAAAAGATAAACTAAGTTATGTATTTTCATTATAAACCAATTTAAAATTAAAAAATAGATATCCAATACTATCATCATTCCTATTATTGAATTGAATTTCTTTTGTTAGCATTAGTATTAATTTAAACTTTGTTTGAGTTACTGCATTTATGGGCTATAAAATTTATTTACCGTTCAAGAATGTTAAGTCCAAACTTGAAATAATACGTTAAAAGATAAAACTGTAAAAAAGTTTAACAAAAAAGTTTATAAATTACATTACAATAAATATTTATATGTATAAAATATTTTTAAAAATTGTATAAATGTACTACCGTGTTGGCTTGATTTCGGTTTGACTTTTTAGTTAAAACCAAACCAAATCAATTATGGTCGGACTATTTTTTCAATACCAAATTAAACTAAACCATAATCGATTTTTTTTCGATTTGATTCGGATTATCGGTTTAATACGGTTTTTACGCTCTTCGTGCACTTGAAGCTTAAACGCACGACTTTCCGCAGTGACTCCTGTGGCTCCGTCCCTTGTGTGCGCTACACGATGTGCGTGCTGTGCACACTCAAGTAGGCTCCGTCCCTTGTGTGCGCTACACGATGTGCGTCCCTTCTAGCCAATTGTTAAAAATCATGTAACTGTTTAGCGTGTATTTTTTGAACATTCTTGGACTTGGAGTGAGTTAACAGTCCAATAGATAACAGTCAGAAAAGTTTAAACTTCTCCGGAAACTTGATGAAGTTAAATAACTCTTTAATCATGAAGTTACACAAGTCTTGGATATATTACGCAACTTTAAGTTTAGGTGAAGATTAGTGAAAATGCTGAAAACCAATTAGTGATAACTAAAATTAACTAGGCCAATGAGTTTAAGTAGAGCAGATAATTGGTGAAATCTTCTCAAATCTGATGGAACGTCCAGCTACTATGTACATAATAAATCTAGGACTAGGCACATGATTAACGTTGTCAGTTCAAAATCCATGAATTAGCTTCTAGATATACTCAAGTGTCACTCTCTGATTAGTCAGCTTCTAATAATATTTTTTGAAATTGAAGTAGATTAAATTGCAACTTGCAAATGGTTTTGTGGATGTGGGTCTGGATTCAACATTAAAATTAGTAGCTGCAGATACAATGTACTCACTACTGTTTTCGAGATAACATGCATAAATGGTGAGAATTGAGTTCAATCGCTTTGTTAGTTTACTCCCGTGAAGATTGGATAGAAGTTAAAGTAGGGATATTAAAGCCAAAAAGATGCTGTTCTCATCAAGTAATTGGGTTAAATGTGTGGCAAATGGCTATTAGTAGTCGATCATATTCTTAACCACTCCCTAATCATGTAACTAGAGACTAGGAACGTGGGGTGCTACCGGGGACGAAGATAGTGTGTCGGCCGAACCTAGTAATTTTGGTTCAAATCATGTACATTTAAAGAAATATATTAATTATGTATAAGTTAGTAATTTAAAATCGAATTACCTAAACCACTAGAATCCTATGATGGATTATTATAAGTAGCTGAAGCAATTTCAGTATCAAAATCACATGTAATTTAGACAATTACTATATGCGGGATTTCACGGGTTACCTCTTGAAGTGTGAACAACGCTCCTCTATCACGTGATTCTCCAATTTCACAACAACTCAATGAAATTTCCCCATCGGCACGACTATGATTCTCGAATGTTCCACGACCTTCTACTGTGTTTTTCAAATAATATCCGTAAATAGTAATTTCGTATGGGCGAAATTTCTAGGAAAATTTAGTTGAAATTTTCTGTCACGATCCAAAATCCACTGTCGTGATGGAACATAACACAACCCGTTAGGTCAGCCAATTAACAGTTAACACAATTTTAATAAAGTAAAGGTGATCAATAAATGATATATCTGGATTCCATACAATATCCCAAGGTCTAGTAGTACAAGTCATGAGCTACTAAGACTGGATTATTGCAAAAACTGATAAGAAATGAATACAACTTCTATTTGAAATGTACATAAACAGAATTCAACTCTAAAACTACCCAGGGACAAGTGGTAGCCACACCCGGAAGGCACAAACATCTTCAGAGTCACCTCCCGTCATCCACCACAGCTCCGCTCCAAGATCTGTATGCAAGGTGCAGAAGTGTAGTATGGGTACAACCGACCCCATGTACTCAATAAGTGTCTTGACTAACCTTGGTAAAGTAGTGACGAGCCTTTTTAGTTAAAATATACTCACTGATATAACTTGTGTAGTAGACTAGCAATAGAACAATACTACAACATAACAGAAAAGAGTACAAGAAACAAATATGCGAAGCAGTAAATGATTATTAAAAGAAATCACGATTTAATATTCCTCAATATCACGACCAATCCTTTTCTTAGAGCGATAAACAACAAACCACGATAGTAAATTCATAACTTTCATAGGGTGAGAAATATACTCAAGATATCAAATTGAATGTCATGGCAACACCATTCATGCATTTATCTCATCCTCACCAAACATGGGTATAACAGTACCAACCAGGTCAAAGAATGCCAATAACAGTAATGACAAAGTGGGAAATACACATGTAGCAATAACGAACAAGGCAGTACATATGAACAACGGTAACAAACTAAGTAAAACGCATAGAAGTAATGACAACAATTAGGAAAGAAGAACATAAATTTCACTAACTAACATGGTAGAGGGCCTAGATGTAAATATAACAAACAAGAGGGATAGCATGATCTGCATGACCTAACAAATATAATGCATGGATAACTAACATGGTAGAAGGCTTATATGAAAGTGCAACAAATGATAAACGACATGGATGTAGATATAACAACAAGAAGGAAAATATGATATTTACAAGTTAAACAGATAGAAAGCATGGACAACACAACAACAATTGAGATAGAGGACAAAGACAGAACAACAACGATATGTCACATAGAAAACATAGGTGCAACAGTAACAACTCAAGGTAAAGGCATGAATGTATACACAACAAAAAGATATCACAACATAATGCATATCCCTCGTCCTTGCCTGCACGTAAACACCCTTCGTGCTATGAACACATGATAATATAAAAACATGATAATGTAAATGAAATGGCACGACATCACCCTTCGTGCTTTTAATCCTCATATGATAATGTAAATGAAAACATGACAATATAAATGAAATGGCACGGGATCACCCTCCGTGATTTTACTCTCATCCTCACATGATAATATAAATAAAATGGCACGGTATCACCCTTCATGCTTTTACTCTCAACCTCACATGATAATGTAAATGAGATCATGATAATGTAAATGAAATGGCACAACATCACCCTTCGTGCTTTTACTCCCATCCACAGATGATAATGCATATGCAATGGCATGACATCACCCTTCGTACTTTACACTCTTCCTCACCAAGAATATGTATATCAATGATAAGCAAGGTAGGAATCATGAATAACATCAAGGAGAGTGATTAAACGAATATTCCAAATGAACATCAATCACAACTTTCAAGCCAATAACAATTCAATAAACCTCAAGAACCTTATTGTTCAAGTATTTCAACAAGTCTAAAAAATGATCTTCAACTCAAGTATAGAATTCAATATCTCAAGAATAATGGTCGTATCGATATATTAGTGATTAAGCATAATGATGACTGAATTAAACACATCAATAGTTTCACAAAAATACGTCAAATTTTAATCAAGTACTAATAAGCTAAATCTTGGTTTCTAGCATTTAATTTCATATTCTTAGTAATCTAGAAGTCAAGTAAGACATGAAACAAGAAGGTCACGTAATTCTACAAGGCACAATTAATCGTATAATTTATCCCCGAGCATGATTAACCCTGCCACATGCATATACACTCGTCACCTCATATATACATCACCCCCGCATGTAGCAAACAATGGTAATTAGTAGGAAATATTCTCCCAACAAAGTTAGGCAAGACACTTACCTCAAACAAGCCCAGCCGATAAGCGCCATCCCTCTCAAATCATCCTCCGAACGTCTCAAAACTAGCCAAAAGCAACTCAAAATCATCAAATAATGCCATAGGAAGCAAACCCAACCGATAAAGGTCGAATCTGTACACATTAACTCAAAGTCAACGAAAAATTCAAACCCGGGCCCTCACCTCAAAACCCAACAAAACTCACAAAATCCGATAAAACATTCAATTATGAGTCCAACCATACTAATTTAACTCAAATTCGACTCTGAATCGATGTTTAAAGCTCAAAAATTTACGTTAGGAAAGTTTAGACAAAAACCCTTAATTTCTCTTTTGCAATCACGAATCAAATGCCAAAAACGCAGATGAAATCACGGAATATAATCAAAACTGAGTAGAAAATACTTACCCCAATCATGTGGTGAAAATCACCTCCAAAATCGTCCAAATCCGAGCTCCACGGCTCAAAATATGATAAACTATATGAAACTTTCGTAATATAGTACTTTATAACATTGCCCCAGCAATACCCTTCGCGAACGCGGGAAGACCATCGCGTTCACGATGAATAAAATCACACCAACATAAAAAGACCCTATGTGTTTGTGGCATAGTCCTCGCGAATGCGATGCACAATAGAACCAAACCTTCGCAAACGCGGCTGCTACTTCGCGAACGCGAAGACATTTCCTCCAGCTCCCAACTCCTCAACTCAATTATATGCTAACACAACACTTCATCGCGAACGCGGAACACAATCAGCTTATCTTTCGTGAACGCATTCCATATATCGCGTCCGCGAAGAACAAATTTACAGCAGACCAACAGTAGAAACCAGCAATGACAACATGGCCCAAAATAGTCCAAAACCCGTCTAAAACTCACCTGATCCCCTAGGGACCCCGCCTGAATATACTAACAAGTCACATAACATAACAAAGATTTACTGGAAGCCTTAAATCACACATAACAACATCAAAACCAAGAATCACACATCAAATCGAACTTAATGAGCTTTTGAACTTTCGATAATTTTTGTATGGTTGAACTCGTATCGGAACGGGTGTTCAGATTTCGTGATTGTTCGTCGTTTATCGAAAAGTGGGTCCCACATTAACTTTTGGTTGACTTTTTTGAAAATGACTTAAATTAAGTCTCTTTCGAATTGTGAATAATTTCTAAAACTCAAATTGAATTGTTCGTAAATAATTTGCTAGATTTGATTGGTTCGGAGAATAATTCGAAAGGAAAAGCTGTGGCCGAGTGATCATTTGAAATTGCGGAACAAAGTAAGTGTCGTGGTTAACTTTGACTTGAGGGAATAGAACCCTTGAATTATTTGTTACGTGAATTTCATGTGTAACGATGTATAAGCAAGGTGACGAGTGCATATACGTCGTCAAATTAATTGTTTGCATATTTATCTGGAAATCATAAATTATTTTCTTTATCATAAGTTAATTATTATATTAATTTATTCTTCGCCAAATATTAAGTCTTGAATTTATGCTATAATTGTTGCATGCTTATTTGACTTATGTGACACAATTGCTACTTGACATTTAGTATATTACATATTAAATTACCTATGTTTTCCCTGATTTTCACAATTAATTGCTACTTGTCATTACTTGTTTCCTAAATAATTTATAAATATTGTATGCTTTGTTGCCTAATAATTTCTTATCGAATGTGGTATTTATTTGAGTAGTTTTATTACATTTAAGAGTTGTTAAATTATATTGTTGGAGCGGGTTGCATGCCGCAACAAAGATGAAAATAAATATATTGGGGGATCGGGTTGCACGCCGCAATGGATTATATTTTAAGTTTATATTATTGGAGCGGGTTTCACACAGCAACGAAATATAATTAAAGGATTATATTGGGGTAACGGGTTGCACGTCGCAACAGAATGAGAAAATAAATAATTGGTTGTGACTGATGAAATAATTTTAATTATTGATATGATTTACCTGTCTTACTTCTATTCTTGTTATTATTATTATTATTATTATTATTATTATTATTATTATTATTATTATTATTATTATTATTATTATTATTATTATTGCGTATATGTTAATATAAGTGACTTGCCTTAGCCTCGTCACTACTTTATCGAGGTTAGGCTCGGCTCTTACAGAGTACATGGGGGTCAGTTGTACTCATACTAAAATATGCACTTCTTGTGCAGATTTTGGAATTGGTCCCAACGGCGTACTATAGATTTTGCTCGGATTCAACTATCAGTGGAGACTTGAGGTATAGCTGCACGGCGTTCGCAACTCTGAAGTCCCCTTCTACTTTATTTTAGCTGTGTGCTTTCTTTCAGACAACTTTATTTTTATTCAGATTCTTGTTTGTATTATTCTAGAAGCTCGTGCACTTGTGATTCTAGTTCTGCGATGGTATTTAGACATCTTTATTATTTTTTTTGTTCATTTAATATTCTGATATTATTCTGGTTGTTGGTTTCTTTACTATTAATTAAAATAAATTGTTAAAAATAGTTTAATTTATTCTAACATTGGCTTGCCTAGCAAGTGAAATGTTAGGTGCCATCACGGTCCCGAAGGTGAGAATTTTGGGTCGTGACATCTACCATATAAACAAAGGATACAAACTAATATATGATATATTTAAAACATTATTAAAATTGAATAAATAATTATTCCATAATAAATACTATATCCAAACCAAATACATGGTTAATAGTATATATCCCAACAATCTCCCACTTAGGATTTTAACCATGTAAATACTATATCTAAATGCATGGTTAATAGTATATGCCCCAATATCCTAACCATAAATTTCAAATCATGACTCTGCTTTTAGGTGTTATTGTGCTAGTGTCAAGAAAAGAGCTACTCTTTCCCAGCATTGGTTGAATGGACAATTTTAGACAATGGATATTTATGTAGGAAGAATTACGACCCTTGTCACTTGACCTAACAGCACAACCGAAAATGGCCCAGATTTGAAGTTCTTACCCGGTTTATCCCATGTTGTACATAACTTGAAAGAAACTTTTTAGCCTTTAGCCCATTATTAAAGACACACTTCTAGGGTTTTTATTATTTTCTTCTTTCTTCATTCCTAGCACACCAAATTCTCTCCCCACCACCTCTCGCTTCTTTCTTTCTAACCCATAAAGATCCCCTCGTCCTCTCTTAACCTAGCCCTCATTATTCCCCCTCCCTTACCCCCTACGCAGTTCTACCATCAATGGCTCGACGAAGGCTCAGGCTCCTCCTCCGTCAACCAAGCCCGCCAAGCCTGATATTGTCAAGCAGAAGAATATTGAAGATTTTGAAAGAAAAATAAAAAATACACACAGATCTGAAAATAAATAGCTCTCAAACTTTATTTGCATAAAAGAAATAACCACTAATTTTGGAAAATTTTGAATTTTAAAATTCTGGTCATCATTATTATGATCTTGAAGTCTGGAATATGAAATTGGGTGTATTTTGTCTGGGTGTTGAATTCTGAATCGTTGGCGCAAAATTGTTAACCTAATGACGAGTTGAATCATCCAATACCTTTTACTACAACTCGAAGCTTGGATAAAAAATCATAACTATGTAGCAGTTTGTATCAACACTGTATAATAGTATATAATTGTATATATGGATATACAAGCACCTCTTATACACTATTATACATGTTTATACAAGTTGATACATTATTTACAATAAGTGCAGTGTTGGACATACTATGTTTTCTAGTGAAAATATTGTATAAGTGGTGTTTATATACACTAATATAGTATTTTATAATTATGTATAATTGCGTACAAATGTGTATATTTATGTATAATGTTGTATGATTATATATATTTTTAGTTTATAAGGATGTATATACATTATCAGTATATAAGAAGCCTCTGTGGAAGTTTGACGCTTCCTTATCTTCTTCCTTTTCGTGTATGTGCTGTATGAAAAAGATCTTGTACACATTGGAGGGATTCTACAATTCATTTACCAAGTTTTAATTTTTCTTTTTATCCCGTTGTCATATAAGTGTTTGAATTTTTTGCCTTCAGATAATATGTATTATTCAGGATTTTTGAGTTACGTTGTGGCTTATTGGCATTTTTTTTATCAAATGCGTAATAATCAAAGGAAAACAAGAGAATGAAAACAACTGGTTGTATAAAGAGGGAACAATAGTCGTAGTAGATTGTGTGAAATAAGCTGTTTTTCGAGAATTAACCTATTATTTTTGGGTTATAGATTTACAAAGTGGTATCTAGGCTGTTATGCTACAATGCAGGTGTCTGAGTTGTACTTACGTGAATTTATCCCATTTATGTACGCACAACATTCCCTAAGAAATTTATATATGAAATTTATCTTATCTTGTGATATGACTTTTTCTTATTCCTAAAACGTTTCTTTGGACTTGAATGTTCACGACAGAAAAGTAAAGCTTGTGGATACATTTTCTCCAAAGTGAAACGAAAAAGGGTAAAAAGAAATAGAAATAGGAAGAGAAGGGGTTGCCAGAAAACTCTAGTCCCTCCTCCCAGAAGAAGGACTTAAAATATTATTATCCGGGGGGATAAACGGTTCTTTTACTATAATCTTTTCAACATTTTTATGGTTTTTCTAATATGAAATAGCACTTCATTAAGTATGTAAATTTAATTAAAACAGTTAAAGAAAACACTATGAAATGAACATTCAAATTTACACCGAGCAAATGGGGTGTTCAAACCAAATTGAAAAATTGAGTCAATCAATTAAAAAGTATATTTGGTTTGATTTGATTTGGTATTGATCAAGAAAAGATCGAACCAAACCAATATATAATTGTTTATACATATATTCTTAAGATTTTATCTAGAATTTTCTTTAAAAATATGTCTAGATATATTTGTGACCTTCCACGAGATTTAATATTTAATAGAATTATTATAGTGTATCCATTTTATTTACTTTAAATAATGCTTGATCCGTACATGTATGATAACTATCTTATCAAATATTGTTAAAATATTTCAATCTCTTTATTTTTTCATATTCGCAAGTCTATTTTATGGTAATTTTTAAAACTAAATGAAAGAGCATATCATTATCTAGGTTTCATGTTGATATTTTTTCTATTATTAAAAGTTTAATCTTGAAATACCTAAGATTGAAGATTATTGTTAGATTACCATTTACGTTATGTGTTACTAAAAAAATTCTGCCACATGACTAATTTAATAGATTATATGTTTGTCAATTTGCTTGATCTTACTAAACATAATTGATTCATCAAAAATTGTATTCCTAACTTTAGCAAAGAGAGATTGAATATCTGATAAAAAACTAAAAACACCGACAAAAGTTTACGACATAACCAATCAAACAACTATGTTTTGATAAAAACTGAACCAAAGATCCATGAACACCCCTAAATTGAATAATTTATCGCATTAACCTTCCTATATAGCCTGAAATATTTTTTTTAGGATATATAGAGTATTTTTCTTTTCTCTTATCTGAACCACTTTAACCCTGCATGCCTATCTAATCAATTCTTGATAAGAGAGGTCATATTGCTAATCACCATATTAGTCGTAAAAGATATAATGTTACAACTACTTTGTAGTGTGATGCTGACGGTTTTTGTTGTGTTCCCGTGATTAGTGCATCTCTCATGTGTTGTCAACACATACAAGGAATATATTATGAGATAATTACTTCTTGTTTCCCACTAATCACACACTTATGAAACAATAATTATTCAGTGACGATTATGTCGGTTATTATGTGTTTCATTCACTGGATTTAGATAATATACGGCTTAAGAAAATTGACTTCATAAAAACATGCTTTTTACTAGGAAACTATTTTGCATTTAATTTGTCGTCTATATATACCCGTGGCACAAGCTTTTTGATCGGAACTTTGGAACATTTCTTAAGAAATAAGCACCGTTTTGTGTTGCATTTTGAGTTTTTGCGTTTCTTTTGTCTATTTTCTTTAAGAAAATAAAATTCTAACAAACTTCTGAATATATTAGAATTCAGGAGAAGAACAAAATCTTGATCATATCTCGTATCTTTGGATGTGCAATTTTCTGAGTTTTTTAAAGGAGATTGGAGGGAGAAAGGAAGTATGGATTCAATCATCTGCCGCCTGCCGGCTCTAATTATTGGAACAATAATAATAATAATAATTAAAAATTATTATACTATTATTAAAATTGCAATTATAATAAATATAGCATAGCATGATATAGGCTCATCTGGTCTTTTCACAATAACAGGTCTCCTAGCTAAGTACCGATATCCTTCTTTATGCATTCACGTTTTGAACCTTAAATAATTAGGTCTACCTAACCAACAACAACAACAACAACCCAGTATAATGCCACTAGTGGGGTCTGGGGAGGGTAGTGTGTACGCAGACCTTACCATTACCCTGGGGTAGAGAGGCTGTTTCCAAATGACCCTCGGCATCCTTCCCTCCAAGAACTCCCCACCTTGCTCTTGGGGTGACTCGAACTCACAACCTCTTGGTTGAAAGTGGAGGGTGCTTACCATCAGAGCAACCCACCAGGTCTACCTAACCGTGTAACATATATCCATGACGGCTTAATAGAAAAGTGCCAATCCTTTTACTAGTGAAAGTATAGTTTTTTTCTTTTTCCTTTTTCTGATGACTTTACTTTTATTATGTGGAAAATATTTTTTGACTTTTTTTGTGTTTTCTTATATGTACTTTTGTGATAATTGACTTCCCTCAAGATAATTAATCTCGACGAATATAATATATAAGAAAAGTGAGCCAATATATAAATTATAGACATGTTCAAGTATGTGTGAGATGATTTTGACAATATTGTCATTTTGTAACAGAATCCAAGTACACAAGTGACTTTGAGTGCAACTGGACTGGACAGTACTTGACACAAAGGAAATGAAAAAAAAAACAGAAATGTCACAGTAACTTAAAACGATTGCATGATTTATTCATTAAAAAATAATAATTTAGTATGTGCTTGAAAGTACAAGAGGGGATGGTGAATTGTCGATTTTATTTTTGTACCCAAAGTAGTTGATTAGTTTACTAATTAGTCGACTGAAGGTAAGAACATAATTGAAATGCAGGAATTAAAGACATCAGGATATTTATATTAGTTCGGATTCAATGTGAATCCTACGTCCAGTCCCCTTGGGTTGTAAGAGTGTTCTCTTTCAGTATTTGAAGTTTCTCGATACAAGAGATCGTTGATTGATATGATCTAGAATAAAATGCATAACAATTGAATTAATTCTTTTTGGTTTTAATTCCAGTATTAGTTGTAATTTCCAGCTTTCAAGTTTGTTAGGAAGTAATTGACACATGTGAGAGGCACATGTTCCCCGAGTTAGTTATAACTAACTTTCTCTCCCTTTTCAGTTTTTCCCAAAGTAGATATAAGTCAGGGGCAGAGTATTGTAATTATTTTTGTGAATTGATTTCCATCAATAATATCGTTTCATCTTCTCTCTCTAAACACAGAACTCAGCTCGAGTATTATAGAGATCTGTTCAAGAGCAATTATGCAACTTTGCTCTTTAGGATTTCTCATTTTTTCTTTTAATTTTCTTTAGTTGCTATCATTGGTATCAGAGCTCACGATCCTTGAATATGTGGGAAGCGAGAATGGGGGAACACAACACTAGAATACAAGAGCTTCGAAGAGATCTCGATGGTCTTCGAGGATCTTTTGAAGGTATCACTGGAACAATGGAGGAATTGCGGAGGAACATGGACGAGAAGCTTACACAATCTATGGAGGAGTTTAAAAAAATCCTCTTGATTAATGTGGAGAATCAGCGACCACAAATGAATCCTAGAACGAAGGACGGGGCTGCAACTGCAGCTGCAAAAGGTCACCGAGAAGAAGAGTATCAGTTGCCTACTAGGAGGAATCAACTAAAAATTTCAAAATTTGATGGCACTATTTTACGCGATTGGTTGTATCAGTGTGAGCATTTCTTTGAAGTAGGTGAAGCTCCAGAAGCATCCAAGATGAAATTGGCTTCGTGTAGACTGGGAGGCAAGGCTCTTCAATGGCATCAAGTCTTTATGAAGATTAGACTGTCGAGGGAGTGGCCTAGCTGGGGAGAATATGTGAGATGTTTGTATGCAACATTTGGTTTAGAGTTATTTGATGATCCAATGGGGAATTTGAATGATCTCAAGCAGGTAAACTCTGTACAAGATTATATGAATTTATTTGATGAATTGTTAACTAGAGTAGAATTAAATGAGAAGTATGTTATTAGTTGTTTCTTGAGAGGTCTTAAACTTGAAATAGGATTACCTGTAAAGATGTTTGCCCCTCGATCCTTACAGAAAGTAATCAGTCTAGCCAAAATCCAAGAACAAACACTAATAATCTAGAAACAAGCCTAAAACAATAGCCCAATTCTTTCTAATCCTAGACCAACCCAGAGATATCTTCCTGCTAACACCAGTTATTACAACAATCAGCCTTTTTCTAAGCCAAACCTATCCATCCCAAAAGCCGAGAGCTCTTATGCTGGAGCTTCTAAACCAATTTACAAAATTTCAAAGATTCTGAGTCCCAATGAAATGGAGGATAAGAGGACTAGAGGGTTATTTTTTTATTGTGATGACAAATATGTCCCAAGGCATGTGTGTTAAAAAAGGAGACAACTATTTTTTATTGAGGTGGAAGATCTAGAAGGGATAGGAGATGGGGGTGATGAGGAGATATAATTCTTGATCCCTCTGAATTCTTGTGTATGGAAGGGTTAGAATTTGAGGTTGACAATGAAGGAGCCATCTTACCTCATGTTTCAGTTCATACAATGATTGGTGCTCAAGATTTTAGAACAATGTTTAGGACCATAAGGGTTATAGGTTTAGTGAAGGGGAAGGCTGTCAAGATCTTGCTTGACACAGGTAGTACTCACAACTTTATAGACCACAACACTGCAAAGAGGTTGCGATATTACTTAACTAGGATTCATCATTTTGTCGTGTCAGTAGCTGATGGCAATATAATGCACATCAACTTCATCTGTAAAGGTTTCCTTTGAAAAATGCAATGAGCTATCTGACATGTTGACCTTACCTTTGGGTGGATGCAATATGGTTCTAGGGGTGCAATGGTTGATCACACTGGGAGATATCCTATGGAATTTTAGGAAGTTAAAAATAGAGTTTACATATAGGGGACAAAAGGTTTCATTGAGGGGTATACAACCTCCTGCTATGAAGTTGGTAGAGCAAGGAAATATGGATAAACTCTTAGCTAAACCTGTTGAATTGTCTATGATGACAGTAGGATTATTTTCTACAAGCCCTGAACCTGGGGCTAGTTTCTGGAAATTGCAAGCTCAGATAGAAATAGTAGACGATAAGTCAGGTTTGCAGGAGGTATTGCAGAAGTATAATGACTTGTTTGAGGTTCCTAAGGACCTCCCACTACCTAGACAACATGATCACAAGATTGTATTGAAGGAATGTACCTCTCCTATCAACATTAGACCTTACAGGTACCCTACTATACAAAAAGAACAGATTGAGAAGATGATTGAAGAGTTGAAACTGCTGGAGTACTAAGGAACAATACAAGCCCTTACTCTTCACCTATTTTTATGGTGAAGAAAAAGAATGGGAGCGGGAGAATGTGTGTTGATTATAGGGAGCTTAACAGTCACACGGTCAAAGACAAATTTCCCATACCAGTTATTGAAGAATTGTTAGATGAACTCCACGGTGCCAAGTTCTTTTCTAAGTTGGACTTGAGGTCAAGCTATAATCAAATTAGGATGTGGGAACCTAACATTCCAAAAGCTTCTTTTAGAACCCACCATGGTCATTTTGAATTCTTGGTAATGACTTTTGGCTTAACCAATGGCCCCACTACTTTTCGGAGCTTGATGAACAAGATCTTCCTTCCTTATTTGAGGAAGTTTATTTTGGTTTTCTTTTACGATATACTGGTTTATAACTCTTCTTGGGGTGATCACTTAATACATTTGGAGAAAAACTTTGAGGTTTTGAGAAGTAATACACTATTTGTTAAACAAAGCAAATGTGCTTTTGGTGAAATTCAGCTGGAGTATCTTGTACATGTAATTTCTGAACAAGGAGTTTCAATGGATGGCCAAAAGATAGCAGCAGTACTCATCTGGCCTCAACCTCCTCTATCAAATCACTTAAGGGATTCCTAGGCCTTACCGGTTATTACATATGTTTCATTAAGGGATATGAGGCCATTGCTAGACTCTTAATTGATTTCTTAAAGAAGGGGAACTTTTCATGGAATGAGACTGCAATTCAAGCATTTGAAGAATTAAAGAAATTAATGACTTTAACTCTTGTATTGGTGCAGTACTTACTCAGGAAAGCAGACCTATAGCCTTCTTTAGCAAATGACTATCTGGAAAAAACAAGGCTTATCAGTATATGAGAGAGAGTTGTTGGCATTGGTGAGTGCAATGCAGAAGTGGAGTCCATACTTATTGGGCATTCACTTCATCATCAAGACTAACCATCATAACCTCAAGTACTTATTGGAGCAGAGGATTACAACACCTAGCCAGCAAACGTGGTTAGTCAAATTACTGTCTATGACTATACTATTTCCTATAAGAAAGGGAAGGACAACATTGTAGCAGATGCCTTGTCAAGAAGAGAGGAACCAACTCAACTTTGCAGCATCACTGGAGTCTGGAGTTCAGGTGGACTTGTTAGAGGAGGTAAAACAATCTTGGCTACAAGATCCTATTCTTCAGGTCCTTATATAGAAGTTGCAAAACTCTGCACCAACCAAACCATACTACAAATACCAAGCTGGAATTCTGAGTAGAAAAAGAAGAATTATGGTAGGCCATAATGAGGGACTAAGAAGGAAGCCGATAGCTTATTACAACAATAGCTCAATAGGAGGACATTCCTGCATTTCTACTACTTTGAGCAGGCACAAGCAAGATTTTTATTGGAAGCGAATGAAGCAAACGGTCTACACCTTTGTAAGAGAGAGTGACACCTGTCAGAGATGTAAAAATGAGAATGTAGCATATCCAGGTTTGCTGCAACCATTACCTATTCCTGACAAGGTATGGCAAGATCTTTCCATGGATTTCATTGAGGGGTTACCAAAAGCCAAAGGCAAGGAAGTTACGTTTTTAGTAGTTGACAAGCTGCGTAAAGCTGCTCTTTTCATGGCTTTAAAATACCCTTACACTACATTAGATGTGGCACATGTATTCATGGATAATGTTCTTAAACTCCATGATATGCCCAAATCAGTGATGTTTGACAGGGATATGGTTTTCACCAGTAAATTTTGGAATGAGCTGTTTAAATTGCAGAAGGTGTCTTTACTTACTTTTACTGCTGAGGTGCATGATATGTGACAGACCTCAAGAATGGCCCTAGTGGTTACCCTTGGTAGAGTGGTGGTACAATACTGCCTATCAATCAACTATCAAGATGACACCTTTTGAGGTTGTTTATGGTCAGAAATCACCCCCTCTATTACCCTACATTCCACTTGACTCTAAATTGGAAGTGGTAGACAAAAGCCTACAGGCAAGGGAGGCCACATTGAGGACAGTCAAGTTCCACTTGTTGAGAGCCCAGAATAGAATGAAGTTCCAAGCTGACAAAGGTAGAACTGATAGAAATTATGAGGTTGGAGATTGGGTTTATGTTAAACTACAACCTTATAGACAACTATCCCTAAAAAGTCATTCCTTTCAGAAGCTTTCAGCCAAGTTCTCTACCTGCTCACTCAAAAATACATCCCACTTTCCACATGGGCCCTACCTGCTCACTCAAAAATACATCCTACTTTCCACATATCTATGCTTAAGAAGAAGCATGGTTCTCATCCAGTTTCACTAATTCTTCCTATTGTTCATACTGAACATGGTCATGTGTTACTCGAACCAGAAGCTAATTTGGACAGGAGATTGGCTCCAAAGAATAGTAAAGTTACAACCTAGATTCTAGTAAAGCGGTTGAATGCAGCACCTGAAGACTGTAAATGGGAAGATTGGCAGGAATTCCAGCTCAAGTTTCCATCTTTTAATCCTTGAGGACAAAGATTGTTTGAAGGGGGAGTGTTGATATGATCCAGAATAAAATGCATAATAATTGAATTGATTTTCTTTAGTTGTTAATTCCAGTATTAATTGTAATTTTCAGCTGTCAATTTAGTTAGGAAGTAGTTGACACATGTGAGAGGCACATGTTCCCTGGGTTAGTTATAACTAACTTTCCCTCCCTTTTCTGTTTTTCCCAAAGTAGATATAAGTCAGGGCAAAGTATTGTAATTGTTTTGTGAATTGATTTCCATCAATAATATCGTCTCTTCTTCTCTCTCTAAACACAGAACTCAGCTCGAGCATTGTAGAGATCTGTTAAGAGCAATTCTGCAACTTTGCTCTTTAGGATTTCTCATTTCGTTTTTCAATTTTCTTTAGTTGCTATCATTGATGTATCTTTACACCAACAACTTAGTTATTATGTCACTTCTCGCTTCTTGATACAATGTCTCACCAGTGTTTTTCTCTTTTTTGTTTCTCACTAATTATACAATAGATCTAGAATCAACTACAATACTTGTTTAGAGTAGAACAAAAAGAGTGATAGTGGTTCGTTCAAAGTATGTCTCCTCAAAGCTGGTGCAGTGGTTATTTATACTTCGTGAGGCCTTCATGTCTTGTGTATCTTGAGAGATCGCAAACCCAAGGGAGTTGATCTCATAAAGGAATCGTAGATTGATTCTTTCCAAGTATAGAATATTTCTTCTGTTGATTTGCCTTGACTTGTGCTCTTGATTTACATTTTCTTTTGTTAAGTGGATATTCCCGTTATTAGAAATATCAAATCAAATCCCTTGATTTCTGCTTCGATTGACGTCCTTACATGGAAGAATCTTCGGTGCATAATTTTGTGCACTTGATTTCATTTGAATGAGGTCCTTCCTATAATATTCTCCTTGATCTCATGCCAAATCCTTGATTGATTTTACCTTTGATTTTCCGCTACTCCTTCCTTTTTCGTCTTGATTCTTCTATGCCTCTTTAACATTGCTTAAAGAATGTTTCTGCACATAAAGAGTAATTAGTTATCTTGCATTATTAAAATTAACTTAGATCTAACAGTGCTGTCAATTTAAAAACAATATTTTAGTTTCAAACTAGTTGGAATTGATTTTATATAAATTTTTCATATCAAACTTTACCCAAATAGGCTTCGCGTTTTATGTCAGCTCTCATTAATTTTCGGCTCTAATTAACTAAAGGAGAAAGGTAGCAGTTGATTGATAGTCTGTATAAAATTAGTCAGTACCCTCACTTTGCCATGCAGATGTTAATTTGGAACTTCTAGCACTATTATCATACTATGGAGCCTTGTTATAAGGAATAGTCCGCGGTAATTTTTTTTTTTTTGGTCTAAAGTAATATTAACTTACGTGCCTACAGGTGTGTTGAGCTCTTCTCTTGATTGGAACATGTTAAATTGAGAATTCAGCCATTGAGAATTACCAAAGTAATTAACATAAGCTGCTGAGTCTTTGTACTTGAAGTTCTCTTTTAAACATTTTCTAGAGTTTTTGAACATTTCTCAGAGAAGTGTTTTGGAGATTCCTTTTTGACAAACAAAAACGTTTAAAAAGTTGTTTTTTAGAAGTTCGATATTGTTCTGAAAAAGCTTTTCGTTGTTTCAAAAGCCAAAACTTTAGTTCCATATATAGAAGGAAATAAACAGAGAGAACTTCGTACACACTTTTTAAGGAATACATTTAGAATTTCTTAGTCAATATTGGAGTCGAAGTGGTGTTTAATTCATTGCACAAATTGTAATTTAGAAAAAGGGGGTGGGTGTTGACATTTTTTTGGTTGGTTTTCACCGCTAAAAGTGTATCAAAGTGAAATGTTTAAACTAAAAAGACTTACTATTAGTAATTGGTGTTTTATTGGTCTTCAACTTTTTGTTATTCTTCTCAATTTTGAAGTGGGCGATCTTGGACTGAAGGTAGTCCACCTAGTACATATGTAGCCCATATTTGGATATCAGTTCATATTGACCAACCCACAGTACGAATGAATAATATTTTTCTCTTCAACTGTGAGCCCGCTATTATGCATAACACCCTAGTTCTAATGTGGAACAAATAATGATTTGTTGATATTAAGTGGGCTAAATTTGGGCTGTTTGATTCGGTTTCTCGAATATGGGTTTGGACAAGACTTGGGCTGCAATCCTACAAGGGGTTTTTCGTTCATATACAATATTTGAGACTTATTTATCAAAATTATTCTAATTTTGTATATTACCCGCACTGCATAAGGTTTACTTACAATTTATATACAATCCATGATTAGTGACTTACATTAAGGGATCCATTTACACATTTTTTCCCTTTGTCTCTCCTCTCCTCTTTTCCTATTATATGCCGCCTCTCTCCACCCTAAACTCCCTTGATTGAGTGCCAAAATCTATGGGTGGTGAAGCCACGCTTCATATTTTACCATGTAGTCGAGATAAAAGAGTTACCAGTCAATATTATGTTTGATGTTAATATTTGTAACGACCCGGCCGATCGTTTTGAGAGTACTACCCCTGATCCCCAATTTATTGCTCCCTCTACCTCATTTTATGGCTACTTGACTTATCGGGGTGTTTGGTGTCGGGTTCAGGAGAGTTTCAGAGTGAAAATAGGACACATAGTCCCTAAATTAGAAGTTTAAGTCGTAGGAGTCGACCGTAGTTTGATTTATGTGAAGACGACTCCAGAATGAAGTGTTTGACGATTCCAATAGCTCTGTAGGTAATTTTGATCTTAGGAGCGTGTCCGGATATTGATTTGGAGGTCCATAGGTCACTTCGGCATTAATTGGCGAAAGTTGGATGAATTTTGGAAAGTTTGACCGGGAGTGAACTTTTTGATACCAGGGTCAGATTCTGGTTCCGGAAGTTGGAGTAGGTCCGTAATGTCAATTGTGACTTGTGTGCAAAAAATTGATGGCAATCAGACTTGATTTGATAGGTTTCGACATTAGATGTAGAATTTTGATGTTTTAAAGTTCATTAGCCTTGAATCAATGTGCAATTCGTGTTTTTAGCGTTGTTTGATGTGATTAGAAGGCTCGACTAAGTTCGTATGATGTTTTAAGACTTGTTGGTATATTTGGACGGGGTCTCGGGGGCCCCGGGTGTGATTCGAATTGAATCTGGAACAAATTTTGGATTTGTGCATGTGCTGAAGCTCCCAGCTTCTGGTGTCATCGCACCTGCGGTGGGGTTGGCCACAGGTGCTGACTCGCAAAAGCGAGCACTTGGCCGCAGGAGCGAAATCGCTAGGCAGAGATGCGAAATCGCTGGGCAGAAATAGGCTAAGTTCGAGGGTTTGATTTCATTATCCATTTTTGGACCTAGAGTGCTCGGATTGAGGCGACATTTTGAGGGATTTTCAGAGGAAACAGTTGGGTAAAGATTCTTGGCTCGTTTTTGGTACATTCTCACGAATCTATTGTTGTTTTCGTCATTTAATTAGTGTTTTTTGTTGGACGTTTGGAGAAAATTTGCGAAAACTTCTTAGGCTAAAAATTGGGGATCTGAAAGGCGATTTGAGGTCGGATTGGAGTAATTCATTTATGGTTGGACTCTATATCGAAAGGGTGTTCGGTTTTTATAATTTTGGTCGGATTCCAAGACGTGCGCCGGGGCGGGGGAGGGGGGGACGTATTGGAATATTTTTTAATTCTTTGCTAAAGTCGTAATTTTATTATATAAATTAGTTTCCTATAGTTATATTTATAGTATAAAATTATTTTGACTAGATTCGAGCCGATCGGAGTTGGAAAATCGAGGGAAATGCCTTCTTATCGATTGATTGAACGAGGTTTGAGGTAAGTGACTAGTCTAACCTTGTGTGTGGGAAATTCCCCTTAGGATTTGGTATTGTTGTGA
>AWOL01S0032680.1:185809-196088 GCA_000715115.1 Nicotiana otophora
TATGGGCATATCAGGAGGACATGCCCGAGATTATTGGGCGTCACGCCATAATATCAGTGTTCTCGTGCCATGGTTCTGGCACCAGTGGCTGCACCACCTGCTCAGCCAGTTAGAGGCAAGGTTCGGGCAGCCAGAGGTAGAGGCCATATTGTTAGAGGTGGAGGTCAGGCCGTTAGAGGTAGAGGTCAGCTAGTTAGAGGTCGTCCCAGGGACATGGTTCAGAGTGGTGGGGACCAGCCCCGATGTTATTCTTTTTTCTAGCCAGGCCTAAGGCTAAGTCATCTGACGCTGTTATCACAGGTATTGTTTCAGTTTGCAGTAGAGATGCTTCTGTTCTATTTGATCCGGGTTCTACTTACTCTTCTGTGTCATCCTATTTTGCTTCATATTTGGTTGTGCCCTGTGATCCTTTGAGTGCTACTGTGTATGTGTCTACACCTGGCGGGGATTCCATTATTGTAGATCATGTTTATCGTTCGTGTGTGGTTACCATTAGGAGTCTTGAGACTAGTGTAGATCTTCTACTTCTCGATATGGTTGATTTTGATGTTATCTTCGGTATGGATTGGCTATCACCTTATCGTGCTATATTGGATTGGCACGCCAAGATAGTGACCTTAGCCTTACCGGGGTTGCCTCGATTAGAGTGGAGGGGGACTCCAGGACATTCTACCGGCAGGGTTATCTCTTATGTGAAGGCTCGACATATGGTCGAGAAGGGGTGTCTAGCTTATTTGGCTTATGTCCGCGATTCTAGTGTGCAGGTTCCTTCCATGGATTCAGTGCCAGTTGTTCATGAGTTTCCAAAGGTATTTCCTACAGACCTGCCGGGGATGCCACCCGACAGGGATATTGATTTGGCTTTGGGCACTCAGCCCATCTCTATTCTGCCATAACGTATGGCCTCGCCAAAGTTGAAAGAATTGAAGGCACAATTGCAAGATTTACTTGATAATGGCTTCATTAGACCTAGCGTATCGCCATGGGGTGCACCTGTGTTGTTTGTGAAGAAGAAGGATGGATTGATGAGGATGTGCATAGATTATCGGTAGTTGAACAAAGTCACCATCAAGAACAAGTATCCATTGCCGAGGATTGATGATTTATTTGATCAGCTTCAGGGTGCCAAGGTATTTTCAAAGATTGATTTGAGATCTGGCTACCATCAGTTGAGGATTAGGGCATCTGATATCCCTAAAACAGCTTTTCGGACTCGTTACAGGCATTATAAGTTTCTAGTGATTTCCTTTGGGTTGACAAATGCCCCAGCAACATTCATGGATTTGATGAATCGAGTGTTCAAGCCTTATTTGGACTCCTTTTTGATTGTTTTTATTGATGATATCTTGATCTACTCCCGCAATCGATAGGAGCACGAGCAATAACTTAGGATTGTGCTTCAGACTCTGAGAGACAACCAGTTTAATGCTAAATTTTCAAAGTGCGAGTTTTGGTTCGATTCAGTCGCTTTCTTGGGCCACGTTGTATCAGCATAGGGCATTCAGGTAGATCCTAAGAATATCGAGGCAGTTCAGAACTGGCCTAGACTCACTTTAGCTACGGAGATCAGGTGGTTTTTGGGTTTGGCTGGCTATTATCGTCGATTTGTGGAGGAGTTTTCATCTGTAGCAACCTCATTGACCCAGAAGGGTGCTCTGTTCAAATAGTTAGACGAGTATGAGGCGAGCTTTCAGAAGCTCAAGACTGCTTTGACTACAATGCCGGTATTGGTGTTGCCCACAGGTTCAAGATCTTATACAGTATATTGTGATGCATCCCATGTTGGGCTCGGTGTGATATTGATGCATGAGGGCAGGGTAGTTACATATGCAACACGGCAGTTAAAGATTCATGAGATGAATTATCCTGTCCATGACTTAGAGTTGACAACCATTGTTCATGCGCTAAAGATTTGTAGGCACTATCTTTACGGTGTGTCGTGTGAGGTTTTCACGGATCATCGGAGCCTTCAGTATTTGTTCAAGCAAAAGGATCTCAATTTGAGGCAGAGGAGGTGGTTAGAGCTATTGAAAGATTATGATATTACCATCTTGTATCATCCCGGGAAGGCCAACGTGGTGGCTGATGCCTTAAGTAGGAAGTTAGTGAGTATGGGTAGCCTTGCATATATTCCAGTCGGTGAGAGGCTGCTTGCATTAGATGTTCACGATTTGACAATCAGTTTATGAGGTTGGATATTTCTAAGCCTAGTCGTGTTCTAGCTTGTATAGTCGCTCGGTCTTCGTTGTTTGAGTACATTAGGGAGCGGCAGTATGATGACCCTCATTTGCTTGTCCTTGGGGACACGGTGCGGCACGGTGATGCCAAGTAGGTTACAGTTGCAGATGATGGAGTTTTGAGGATGCATGGTGGTGTTTGTGTACCTAATATGGATGGACTTCGTGAGTTGATTCTAGAGGAGGCCCACAGTTCCCAGTATTCTATTCATCCGGGCGCCGCGATGTATCATGACTTAAGGAAACATTATTTGTGGAGGAGGATGAAGAAGGATATAGTTGTTTATGTATCTTGGTGTCTAAATTGTCAGCAAGTAAAGTATGAGCATCAGAGACCTGGTGGTTTGCTTTAGAAGATAGAGATTCCTGAGTGGAAGTGGCAGCGTATCACTATGGATTTTGTTGTTGGACTCCCACGGACTCAGAGGAAGTTCGATGTAGTTTGGGTCATTGTGGATAGGCTGGCCAAGTCAGCGCATTTCATTCCTGTGGCAGTTACCAATTCTTCAGAGTAGTTGGCAGAGATTTACATCCGCGAGATTGTCCGTCTTCACAGTGTGCCCGTGTTTCTCATTTCTGATCGAGGTACGCAGTTCACCTCACACTTCTGTAGGGTGGTACAAAGTGAGTTGGGCACGCGAGTTGAGTAGAGCATAGTGTTTCATCCTCAGATGGACGGACAGTCCGAGCGCACTATTCAGATATTTTAGGATATGCTCCGCGCATGTGTTATAGAGTTTGGAAGATCGTGGGATCGATTCTTTCCACTTGCAGAGTTCGCCTACAACAACAACTATCAGTCGAGTATTCAGATGGCTCCCTATGAGGCATTATATGGTACATAATGTCGATCGCCGGTTGGATGGTTTGAGCCGAAGGAGGCTCAGTTATTGGATACATATTTGGTGCAGGATGTCTTGGATAAGGTCAAGATTATTCAGGATAGACTTCGCACAACTTAGTCCAGGCAGAAGTGTTATGTCGATCGTAGAGTTCGTGATATTGCATTCATGCTAGGTATATCGGGCCCTTTGACATTCTGGAGAGAGTGGGAGAGATGGCTTACAGGCCTGCATTTCCACCGAGGTTATCAACAGTTCATCCGGTGTTCCAGGTGTCCATGATTCGGAAGTAGCATGGTGATTTGTCCCATGTATTAGATTTCAGCTCCGCCCAGTTGGACAATGATTTGACTTACGAGTACAATGTAGAGGTCAGCCCATCGAGGCACCTACTTGGGAGTCCGAGTCGGACATGCAGAGTAGATATCCCCACCCTTTCACCAGTTCAGCTACTTTTCTATGTCCGTTCGAGGATGAACGATTGTTTTTGAGCTGGAGAATGTGATGACCCGATAGGTCATCTTATGTTTTAAAACCTAATTCTATGATGCGAAGCCTTAAAAATCTCATTTTTACCCTCCTTGATTTGCATGCGCAGTCTGGGCGTGTTTCTGAAAAGCTTTTATGTTAAAAACTATGAAACATATGAAATTTTGCTTTGAAAATCATTTGAGTTAGCATTGGTTAATGCTTTAAGAAAAGGGACCCAAATCCATATTTTGACGGTGACGGAGGGTCCATAACGTAATTTGGGGACTGGGTGTATGCCCGAAATCGAATTCGGAGGTCCGTAGCCCGGGTTATTGACTTTTGTTGAACATTTAAAGTTTGAAAGATTTATGATATTTAAGAATCGACTGATGTTTGGATTTATTGATACCGAGTCCGTATTTTAGTTCCGAAGCCCGATAGAGGTCCACTATAATATTTATGGCGTGTCTGTCGAATTTGGTGAGAACCAAAGTTGGTTTGATGTGATTCGGACGTCCGGTTGTGAAAATAGAAGTTTCAAAGTTTTCTTGAAAATTTCATTTGATTTAGTGTTCAATTCGTAGCTCTAGGTATTATTTTGGCGATTTGATCACGCGAGCAAGTTCGTATGATAGTTTTAGACTTGTGTGCATGTTTGATTTGGATCCCCGAGGGCTCGGGTGAGTTTTGGATAGGCTATAGAGTGTTTTGAACATAAAAATATAGAAGTTGCTGCAACTGATCTGCAGACTTCGCATTTGTAAGGCCTGGATCGCAAATATGAGCCTCGCATTTGCGAAGAGACCATTGCATTTGCGAGCAGTGGGCTGGAGGGAAGACCTTCGCAATTGCGAAGTTTTGATCGCATTTGCGAACACTGGTTCACATTTGCGAAGGCAACAGACATAGCCATTCTTCGCATTTGCGATCAAGCCTGAGTTCGCATTTGCGAAGAATGCATATGTCGGAAATGCGACATCTGCCGCTGAACAAATATGACTTACACAGGATTTTTGGTTCATTTCTCAAATTTTCAAAGCCTAAAAACATTAGAGGCAATTTTTCCAAGACTCTTTCTTTCCCAAATCATTGGTAAGTGATTCTAACCTATTTTCTTTCAATCTTTCACATTTCACAAGTTTTTAACCTAAAATCTAAGGTTTTCATGGTGGAATTGGGGGTTTCTGGGTAGAAACTAGGGATTTGGTAAATTAGGGATTTAGACTTCAAATTGAGGTCAGATTCCAAAATAAATTACACAACCGGGCTCGGGGGTGAATGGGTTATCGTCTTTTGGTCCGAATTTTGGGTTTGGACCAAGCGAGCCCGGGAGTTGACTTTTGTTGACTTTTTCAATAATGACCTAAATTGAATATTTTGCAATCGTGGGTGATTCCTAAGGCTTATTTTGAATCATTTGGTTGGTAATTTGCTAGATATTGTTGGTTCGGAGGGTAGTTTGAAAGGCAAAGTTGTGGTTGAGTTTTGAGTGGTCTTTGGAGCAAGGTAAGTGTTGTGTTTAACCTTGACTTTAGGGAATTAGGAACCCTCGGATTCTTTACTATGTGAATTTTATGTGAGCGGCGTATATGTGAGGTGACGAGTGCCTATGCGCCGCCGAATTATCTGTTTTCCCCGTTTCCCCATTCTTCTTATATTATCTCTTTCCCTGTCTTATTTGTTATATGATCTAAATGTGTTTACATACCAAATTGCTATTTGTAGTCATTGTTTCCTCCTGTTCATAATATTAGTTCTTTCCATGTTTTCATAATCTCCTACTATTTGCTCAAGTTGGTTTATCTGTACCTTATAGTTGTAAATTATGGATTGGTCTCGCTGTGTAGTATTACTTATTCGGATTATCATATTGTACAAGGTTCCCTATTTGTTCAGTTTGGTGTCTTGGAATTGTAAAAGGGTTTTCTATGATTTGAATTGTGAGTTTTACTGTGCTTATTGAGTATCTGATATTGATATGGTGGGAACGGGTTACACGCCGCAATATGTGAAATAAAGGTGATATGTTGAGTTGGAATAAGGGCGAATTTGTACTATACAGTGGGATCGGTTGTACGCTGCAACAGGGGGAATAAGGGTGGATCGACATGGTGAAATAAGGGTGAATTGTGATAGTTATATTGAAATATGGTGAGATCGGGTGTGCGCCGCAACACATATATATTATTTACTGTTGTTGATATCGTTATGGTAAAATAAGGGAGGAATTTGTATTGTCTGGTGGGATCTGGTTATGCACTGCAACAACCTATATGTTTCCATTTCTTAAGCTGTGTTGGTTTTCTTTTGGTATTAGTATCTGAATTATTTAATATTGGTGATTCTCGATGACACTGGTTTATTCTTGAGGATGTGGTTATTATTTTCAGTTGGCTGTTTAATTTTGTTCAGTATTCCCATTTTCTGTCATTATTATATACTGCATTCTGGTTTTAGAGTAGGTGACCCGCTTTAGCTTCGTCACTACTTCGTCGAGGTTAGGCTCGGGACTTACTAGTACATGGGGTCGGTTGTACTGATACTACACTCTACAGATTTCGGAGGCGGTCCCAGTGGCAGCTACTAAAGAGCTCAGATTGGACAACCTGCATAGACTTGAGGTACAGCTGCTCAGCGCCCGCAGCTCCTGATGTCCCTGTCTTTATTTTTATTTAGTTGTGTATTTTCATTCAGACAACTTTGTATTTATTTCAGACCCTTGTATGTATTACTCTAGAAGCTCGTGCACTTGTGACACCGGGTTCAGGGATTTATAGCAGATGTTTTTTTTTACGATTTTAGCTTCTGCATTTATATTTGGATTATTGTAGTTACATCAGTTCTTCTTCATTAATTAAATTTAAATTGTTAAAAAAGATAAATTATTCTAGCATTGGCTTTCCTAGCAAGTAAAATGTTAGGCACCATCACAGTCTCAATGATGGGAATTTCGAGTCTTGACAGAGATCAGATTCTAATTCCGGAAGTTGCAGTAGGTTTATGGGGTCATTTGTGACTTGTGTGCAAGATTTGAGGTCAGTCGGACGTGATTTGATAGGTTACGGTGTCGTTTGTAGAATTTGGAAATTTTTAAGTGCATTTGGCTTGAATCCGTGTGTAATTCGTGTTTTGATGTGGTTTGAGGTTATTTGGGGGTTCGACTAAGTTCGTATGATATTTTGGAACTTGATGGTATGTTTTGTTGGGTGGTTAACGGACCATTTTTGGACCTTGGTTGATGGCTGATGTCTGTTGCTATTTTTTTCTGGTTTCCTCTTACGCGTTCGCCACAGGAGCCTCGCATTCACAAAGGGTGTTTGTGAGTTAGGAATTTTTGTTCTTCACATTCGCGAAGAAGAGGACGTGAAAGCGAAGGTATGGTCCGATTGTGCATCGCAAAAGCGGGAGTGGTGTCGCATTCGTGAAGAGGAGTGAGGTAGCTGGGGACACTAGGCCCTTGGTCAACGCGTTCGGGGGGCAGGGGTCACATTCACGAAGGGGGATATTGGTAAAGCTTCTCGTTCGCGAAGAGTTAAGTTAAGGGGCAGGAAGATTGGTCCACGCGAACGCGCGAGGGTGGCCGCGTTCGCGATGAAGGTGCATTTGGACAGATTTAAAAGATTAAAAACGAGGGTTTCGAGTTCATATAATAAAATTGAAGTGGGAGCTCGGTAGAAAGCGATATTTGGAGAGATTCTTGCGTGGATGTTTGGGGTAAGTGATTCCTATCCAATTTTGGTCAAATCCCATGATTATTCCTTTAATTCCACCATCTAATTTGTTAATGGAGGTGAAAAGTTTGGGAAAAAGAGGAAGAATTCTTGAGCTAGATGTTTGATGTTTTGAATGGGATTTTGTTAGCGGATTTGGCTAAATTTGATATGGTCAGACTCGTGAGTGAATGGACTTTCGGGTTTTGCGACTTTTGTTGGATTTCGAGATGTGGGCCCAGAGATCGATTTGAGTCAATTTCGGATTTTGGCTTATACTTTCGTGTTTTTCTTATGGAATTGATTGCTTTAGCCTATATTAATTGTATTGTACTGATTGTGGCTAGATTCGAGACATTTGGAGACTGATTCGAAGGGAAAAGGCATTTCGAAGTAGGATTTTGAGCGGTTTGAGGTAAGTAACAATTTTAAATCTGGTCCCGAGGGTATGAAACCCCAGATTATTGTATTATGTGAGTATTTGGAGGTGACGCACATGCTAGGTGACGGACGTATGGGCGTGCACCGTGGGAATTGGGACTTGGTCCATTCTGCTAAACTGGAAAGTTGAATAAGCTTGTTGTTAGCTATGTGCCCTTTCTGTGCTAAAGAAATTTGACAGTGAATTATGCTAGAAATCATGCTTAGGCTATGTGTTGGTGTTGTAAAGACCCCAGTGGTCGTGATACTTGTTAAACCTTCCTGGTTATTGTTACTAGTACTCAGTCATAGTATTACTTGCATATTATAGCTCAGTCTCTGTTATCCCATGCTGATACATTATATCATTTTGTTTTGGGCTGATTCCACTTTATTACTGAGGGCCGTGAGACAAGAGAGGTTGATGACTGAGTGAGGCCGAGGGCCTGTCTGTGAGGTATTGATACTATAGCACATGACTTATCCGTGCAACACGTGAGTTGTCCGTGTGGATCCACATATTTATACTATAGCACGTAAGTTGTCCGTGCAACACGTGAGTTGTCCGTGCAACATGTGAGTTGTGCGTGCGGATTATAGCGCTTGGGCTGTAGGAGCCCCTTCGGAGTCTGTACACCCCAGTGAGTGCATGTACCTATTGAGTGTGAGTATTGAGGGCTGAGAGCCGAGTGTTGATCTATTGAGAGAGCCTGAGGGACAGTTGCCTCAAATATATATTGGAGAAGATAATTTGACACCTCTATTAGGCCAAGGAATCAATTTATCTTTTTTCTCCATTTTTTAACATTTTTTCGCTCAGTCTTTTCACTTTCAATTTATGTTAGCTATTCAAAAGTCATGTCTCTTTGGAGACATCCGATAAAAAGCAACCCAAAAGTCATCACTATTAAATAAAACACTTAAAAAAGAACCATTCTTCCCTAACCATTAAAATGTCACCCCCTCTACGTGTGTTCTGGTGAGCATCTTCTCCTATGGCTCGTGTTCTTCTTTATCTCTCTTACTAGCTTTAGCACTCTTTCTGTCATGTTGATTTAGTAATGTTACTAAATTTGCTCATCTCTTTATTAGTTATTGTGTTCATCTGTCGCTAGCCTTTTGTTCAATGATGCTACAATTGTTTCAACCATGGCCTTGACCTCGAACTTCGATACTAACCCTAACTCCAAACTCTAACCTCAAACCCGATGTTGACCCCAACCCATCAATCTCGACTTCGAACCCATACCCTTACCCTTAACCCCAAACCCCGACCTTTGCCTTCGTCCCCTATACTAACCTTGACCCAGATGCTAGACTCGAACCTGATCTCAAACACTGACGTTGAGTCCCGACCTCGACCCTGGTTTTGACTCTGACTCCCTATCCTGATTCTAATCCCTCCCCTAATTTTGAACCCCGAACCCAAGACCAACCCTGACCTCGACCTTGAACTTTGATTGACCCTAACTTTATATTTTAACTTGGACCTTAGACCCGACTTTCGACCCCAACCTTAACCCTAACTCAAACTCCAACCACACAACATAGACCTAACTTTGATCTGAGTTCAAACCCCGACTCTGAATTCGAAACTTAACATCCGACCTCTAACCCTTAACCTTGATCCTAACCCAACCCTGACTCCAACCTTAAACATCAAACCTCGACTCTTTGACCTTTCGACTCAAATTTTGGTTTTCAAGGTTTAGGGGTAAGCAAGGGAGAGATGGAAGGAGTTGGGGATAGGAGGAAAACATTGAGATGGAAGAACGGGAAGGGGCCGATAGAGAAGTGGGCGATGGGCTGGTGGCGGGGGTTGGTAAGGGGAGGGAAGGTTGGACGAGGCAAGGGGATGGATGGTGGGTGGAGGATACCATGGTGGGGTTGGGTTGGGGTGATTAAGGTGAGGTCGGGGTACAAAGTGGTTGGTTGGGGATTTAGAGGCCATATTGGCGAAGGTGTAGATTAGTGGGTGAATGCTGGCGTGAGGAAGATTGATAGAGAGTTTTGAAAAATATTTTTTCTTTTCTTGGTAGGGAAGTTATTTTCCTGCAATTGGAGGAAAATTAGTTCATAAGAAAATATTTTTCAAATTATTTAAGCAAATCAAACACAGAAAAATTTAAAAATATTTACAAAGAATATTTTCCTTCATACCAAACACAAGTCTGAAACATAATTGTGGTCTTTTTGGATTCAAGAGACACAGATAGGTTAAAAAAGAACTGGGCACCATTTTATATATAGCGTGGTTATTTACCGCATTATACTTTAACGGTAGTTTTGTCCGTTAAGGTATAGCGTGGTAAATAAACACACTATATATAAAATGTGGCCCCACCAATAAGTCATCTGCACTTAACTGACGCACCAATAATTCATATGGGTATAGCGCGCATTATGGATGCTTTATATATTAAATAATTGTACCCCCGGGCTACGTTTTTCCTTATTAAAGGAGTTTCAGAATTTGGTAAAAATCCATTCAACATCCTTCAAGTCTTTCAAAATATTTGTTCGTTAAGTTATTTTGCGTTTTGTCACTATGTCCGAAGAGTGAAAAATTAGGATTTTATTATATTTTGTTTTTTTTTTG